>JAJLZA010000037.1:0-10509 GCA_030571925.1 Yamadazyma epiphylla | reverse complement strand
AAAGATAAATAGTAGGAGAGTTGAAAGTACTAAAGTTAAAAAGGGGTACTTTCTATTAATTAGATGAACTTCACAAAATAGACGAATATGTATGTCAACGCCTTGTACAAAGATAAAGCCTACACGCGTCGTACATATTAAAAATGAGCCTACTTCGTGGCGCGATTTAATACAATAGTGCCTGTTTTTTCTGTGTAACCTATGCTATAAATATACTTATAATGGGGAAATCTGTACTATTCAGTGAACATAACCTTCTCAGATTATCCGTTTGAAAGCTGATTTTTATCACAACTGACTATCCAATACGGAAGAACTTCTGGATATTAAAAGAAACGGATAATTATTGTAACCTATCTAAAAGAATCAGTTTATTAAGAGCAATTTTGGAATATAATATGTTTAAAAACTTCTATAACAGAACGTCGAACTATTTACCGATCGTTTAATTTTATGAACTATTTGACCATTGTTAATGTACCAATTACTATAAAATATTTGCTTATAGTGCATTGGTTTGTAAACCATGTTACTATTTATCCATGTATATTGTCTCCATGTTTTCAACTAGCCCCTTTCAAGCCTGAATCACACACAAAGGAGTAAATGATTGGGTATGTAAGATTCTTGGTCATATGCCTTAAAATGTCTTACCGAAAACCGGCTCAATTACTGCATGTCCTCGTGCGTATAAAGCCGAGCTAATACTCAAATTGCCGATGGCCAAATATCCAAAGCTGGTCATTACATGACTAAACCACTAGATGTATCATATTTAAGCCTTATTTATGAAATTTTATAGCTCAATATAAATAAAGAAATACATAAAACTGAATTGAATATATAAATTATTTTAACTTTCGGCAATATCTGCTGGTTAGCGGCTACGCGGACCGATATAACTACATGCATGAACAATTATAGATTTGCTTGGAGATTTCTCATTACAAATTGAGCCACTGGTTGAAAACAGTTATCCTTATAAGTGTTTTATACCACTTGATAATGAGTTGAAATAATATTATTTGTTTCTAGTTGGGAAGCAAGATTTTGGCTAATATTGCATTGAACTCACATCGAACTCAAAATATTCTCCTCCTCAGTCATGATGTTGCAAGCCTTCTACTTGATTCTTACTACGTTTTATTCTCAATATTTTTTATTTGTGCATATAAAAGCAATTTGATGCAGGGCTCTATCATACAGCTGCATCGATTCGTCTAATCTTTCAATAAGTCGGTGAAAGCTCGTCTAAGAGAAATATCAAGAATGTTTATATCTATATTTCATTTCTTTTGATGTCCGATAAAAGTAGATATCTATAGTACCAAGTTCAACAAGTTTTTGAGAAGCTCGGATGACTTGAAAATTGGTTGCAAAAAAGTTTTCAACAGGTTTTAATGTTTAAAGAAAAAAAATCGATTGAAAGGTTAGGAACCTCGCACAAGATAGGTAGATATCCGATGCAAGTTAACTAAATGGGTTACAATGGAATACATACATTTGCCGCCTTAACTTATTGTTATGTGAACTGAGTAGACTGCAAATGCATCTGGGAGGATAACCTTTTGAATTTGTAATTCTTGGACCGAATTCTACCATAGACTATTTTTCAAGCTGGTGGAGCTTCAGCTTGAAATTCAGCTTTAAATGTAAAAAAGTTGATTATAAAATAATGTAGAATCATATTCTACTAAGAAAAGCGTCTCGATATAATAATTTTAAAAATATATTATAAAATGCTGAGTGTTGCACCCATTGTTAAAGTTTTTAGCTCAAAAAGCTTACTTGCATTCTATGAGATTGTAAACATTGTGGAAATACAGGCATTAGTTGTTTTCAATAATCCCTTTTACAGCTCAAAATCAACTGAAAGGAGTAATTAATTTTATACTTGTGCAAACCACCGGTTATAATGGAAAGAATTTTCATCAATAATAGACTCTATGGCTGTGGTTCCTGCAAGAATAAGCCAAATAAATAAATAAAAATTAACCTGAATTTCCTTTTTAATCTTTTCTTTGGCCTAAAATGTACTTTCACAAAACTTCAATCGCCCATAATATGGTTAACAAGAAAATTCCTAATCACGCCATTGAATATGTATCCATTATGTAGCCAAAAGAGGGGTTTGAAAATTTTGACTGACTTTAAACCTTTTCTAATTGGGATTTATAATGTCCTTTTTGGGTTTGGGTTTTTGTCTAATATTATACAAACCATTGGATAAGAAAAATATTATAAAAATTTCATCTTTTAGGTTTATACCTTAACCAATTTGGAAATTCTGAGAAACAAAATAAAAAATATAGTGAGAAAGCTTTATCTTTTAGGTTGATATCTTCACCAATTTGGAAAATATCAAAAACACAAGGAGGCAATGTATTACATTTTTCAAAACAAGCCATTTGGTTATGTTACCGTGTATCCTATAGTGGTAGAATAATGTATTAATATGGTAATTTCAATTAAAACCCAAATGGGGAATTGGGCACGGCCTTAATTCCGTAACAATTATTTAAATTGGCTAATTCCCTTAAATTTTATTTTTCCATCAAATATGAAGCTTGTTAGTTTTTTAAAGGCTGTTTCAGTCACTTTACCTTTAGTAACTTCAGCAGATATTACTGGATGCTCTCCAAATAAGGTAACAAAAGGATCTGCAGTAAAGTTCTACGATGTAGCACCGAACGATAGTAATTTGGGTGATTCGGCGACCCAAAGTATCGCCGAAGATGCATTTAATGATATGCAAAACTCTGAACCAATTCACAATACTACCACAACAAATATCAACTTTGTATATCCTGATCCTATCGGAAACGGTCCCGTCTATGATGAAGTTTTTGGTTACACAGTTGATCTTTTCGTCTTAGGTTTAGGTTTCTATGGATATTTTTATGCAGAAGAAAGTGGTACATATACATTTTCATTCCCTTTTCTTAATAACGAGCTTTTTTTTGGATTGGGTGAGGAAGAGGCTTTTGCTTGTTGTGCTGATGATAACGAACAACCAGCTGGCTCTGGAACTGCATTTTACTTAGATTCTACTGAAACCATACAATACACTTTAGAAGCGGGAGTATATTATCCATTTAAACTCTTATTCTACAACAGTTGGGATGGGCCATGTGGTCTTGAAATTCTGGTTACTACTCCATCTGGATCTGAACTTACTGGTGAAGATTTTCCTTTATATGTGCAAGATGGAGATGAATCAACTTGTCCACTTGAAGTTTCAACTACCACCCCATGGACTGGTACCGCTACAACTACAGAAACTGTTACTGGCTCTGATGGTTCCGTTACAGAAGTAGTCAAAACACCAATCTCAAAAACTACTGAGCCATGGACTGGTACTGACACTACTTCGTTTTATAGTACCTACCCAGATGGTAATGTTACCCAAATTATTAGAACCCCATATCCCACCACTACTGAAGAATGGACTGGAAGCGATACTACAACTTTAACTAGCTCCAATGCTAATGGTACTACTGTTATTGTAAAAACTCCTCTTTCAACTTCTTCCGAACCATGGACTGGTACTGGAACCACAACTTTAACTACTAGTGACTCTGATGGTCCCTATGTTGTTGTGAAAACCCCTCTTTCAACTTCTACCGAATCATGGACTGGTACTGGAACCACAACTTTAACTACTAGTGACTCTGATGGTCCCTATGTTGTTGTGAAAACACCTGTTGAATCATCTGTTGAACCATCTAGTAGCGAAAAACCAAGTAGTAGTCAAAGTACAGTTACTCCAGATATCTCAACTGAATCATGGACAGGTTCCTTTACCACGAGTTATACCACTACTGGCACAGATGGTAAGCCACATATTATAGTCAAGACCCCAACTGATGTTCCTGTCACTACTGTTCCTTGGACTGGTTCTGTTGCTACTACCTCAACTTCTACTGCACCAAATGGTGATGAAATAATTTATGTTAAAACTCCAACCGATGTTCCTGTCACTACTGTTCCTTGGACTGGTTCTGTTGCTACTACCTTAACTTCTACTGCACCAAATGGTGATGAAATAATTTATGTTAAAACTCCAACCGATGTTCCTGTTACTACTGTTCCTTGGACTGGTACTTTTGCTACTACTTATACTACTGTTGATAAAGATGGTAACTCCATTGTTGTGGTCAAAACTCCAGCTCCAGTTAAAACAGTCACTGTTCCATGCTCCAGTGATATTCCATCAACTTATACTGTCACAGCTGACAATGGTGAAGAAACTGTTTTTGTAGAAGTTGCTACTAAACCAGCAACCGTAGCTATTACAACCAGTGTTATTCCAGACAATGCCGAGGACCAAAAACCAATTGCCACAACGTATACTACTACTGTTGGTGCTGAAGATTCTAAAGATTCTGGCTCTGACGAGTCTGGTTCTGATGAGTCTGGTTCTAAAGACTCAGGTTCTAATGATTCTACTTCTGTAGCTAGCCCAGAAGTCCAATCATATGAAGGTGACGCCGCTTCTAAAAAGGCACAATTATTCGGTGCTATTGTACCATTATTCTTGTGGTTATTCTAGATCTCTAGATCTTTATTTCGACTTTCTTCAGTTTTTTTTTCGTTCTTCTATAGATTTAATTTATGTTTACTTGTTCAAAAGTTTCGCGCACAGCGTACGCTGGTGATTTTTTCTAAACCTCTTTAATATATTTAAGTTATAAAAATATATACTTAGCGATATAAAATTCAAACGTAAAATGGTATATATGATGATATCAGACTGGAACCTTGTAGCTCTTGCGAAGAACTAACTAAACAAGATAATATTCATGTACAAAATATATGTAAAAATCCGTGATAGTTTAGTGGCTAGAATTACCGCTTGTCGCGTGGTAGACCGGGGTTCAATTCCCCGTCGCGGAGATTTTTTTTATATAAGTTATGAAGGAACTTTTAGGGCTTGGTGATTTTTTCAAGATATAAAGGATGATTTATGTAATTTTTGGTAGTTGATGTTCCTTGTCATCTAAAAGCCGTGCATACTAAACTTGGAATTTGTTTTGGTGTTTCCAATCATTAGTTGCAAAAAAATTACAAAAGTATGAACTTTTTTGATGACAATTGATATTTTCAATTATATAGGATAGTTGGAAAGATACTTGAATATATATATTCATTTTAGTTTAGGGACCAAATTAGAAAAGTTATAATTTTAGCTTAAAGACATGTGTTGAAACAAAAAATTTATTTAGGTAATAAGAGACTTTAAAGAGTGAATTTCGTGAAAATTGTAACTTTTATTAAAATTATATTGATTTTAAAGCATGAAAAAAACCAATAAAAATCAGAAAAAGGAATTTGAATAGAGAGGCTAGGCATTTGAGTTGAATAAGGTTAGATAAGATTGATTTCAGAGATTTAGAAGCCACCTTCCTAAAATGGAAGTCTTTCCTAAAACGTCAGTTGGTCAGATATTTTATCTAAATCTTCTTAAAAATACACTTTTTTTGTTTATAGGTCGAGATTTGATACAATTATTCTGCACTTAACTTAGGTAAGTAGCTGCAATATTATTTTAGAAGTTTCAATAATATAGTTAATCATTGCTTGTTCGTAAAATTTTAATCGGGCGTGTACACACCAAAACAAAAATCAAAAGCCAAGAATAGTTCGTAAAATATTTTAGTAGAATAAATACCATGGGAGCCTGGGGTACTAATGTCTTTGATGATGACGAAGCATGCGATTACTTAGCCGGAAGCTGTAACTTGCAAAATCCTTTTGAAACTTTTCAAAAATGCTGTGATCTGATTAAAGAGGCGGAATATTTAGATAGAAGTGAAGTAAGTGAGCTATTGACTTACGCATTTCTCTTATGCGGACTTGTGAGCCGTAAATACATCGATAGTCTTGATGAATCAAACTTAGCTAAACCTTATAGAGAGTTTGTGCTTAGATTTCTCGAAAAGAATGAGAATGCTTGGAAATCTTACGGATACAAAGATCATTTAATTAAGAACACTAAAGAGTGTATCGAAATTTGTAAAGATTTACAAAAATCTGAAACAGCATCTCTCTGGGAAGAATCTGGTTATTTTGAAGAATGGTTAAAAACTGTTAACTCTATTCAGAAAAATATATAGGGATAAATATACATATATATGTGAACTTCGTTCAAAAATTATACTTCCCCAAGGTAGAAGGGATGTGTTTCAAATATACTTCTATATATATAAAGTGTCAAATATATACTTTTGCCTTTATTATCACATTAAAGATATGTTAAAAGTCAGATACTTACTTAGGGCAGTTGAAATATTTTACAATATTGCATTTGTATACATTTAACACTCACAAAGCTATATAAGAAGTCAAGAAGCATATACTAGGACTACACTTAATTAACTTTCTAGCTTAGAATTTAGGATTCAAGTTAAAACTGTGTAACTGACTACCAAAGCATCGAAAATAGTGTCACAACCAAATATAATGGCTGCAAAAAAAGAGGTCGCAATACGACACCAGTGCTAAAATCACGCAAAATCATTTCTTATGAACACGTATCCAACATACCGAATTCCATTAAATTTTTGCAGTTTATGATGCGATAAATTTTGCAGTTTATGTTACAGGGGTTGAACAATAATTTGTAAACAAATACCAAGGGAGCGTGAGAGGATAAAAATAGGAGTTACGTTGCAAAGCTTTTTAATTCGTGGTTTAATTACACCCAGCTTCAAAATAGTTTGGTGCCATAAAAAGATTTCAGCTTTACTTTGAATCTTTTTTAGACTAAAAACTGACATCTTATTAGTATAAATCTAATTAATCCTTATAGTATAGGGTTGTTTTGGTTTATTTCCGATAAATAAAAAACAAACGACAATCTTCTTAATAGGATTCATTATTGTTATCGCGTTAACTTATAAATAGAAACCCGCTCTTTCAATTTTAACTGACGAACATATAAAAACAATTCAATATTCTGTAATTTGCCTATTTTTTTGTTGTCAAAGATGTTCAGTATTCCATTTGCCGCAACATTATTTTTATTAATCCATGCAATCTATGCCGATTCAAGCTCTAATTTAGCAAGCTCAAAGACTTCAAGTGTACTGTTGTCTACTCCAACTTGTGCTGATTCTAAAATCCACCTTCAATTTGATAAAATATCCTTATTAGGTGATTCAATTACTCAGTTATCACTTGACCAAGATACTGGTTTTTCATTAATGGGTTCTTTATATCAGAATTATACTAGGAAATTAGACGTTGTCAATAGAGGATTTGGTGGATATAATTCTGATCAAGGTAGATATTATCTTCCTAGAATTTTAGAATCGGATCATATTCCTGGAGTGAGTGAGGTAAAACTTATGGTAATAAATTTTGGTACTAATGATGTTTTTGATGGTGAAAAAAAGGTTCCCGTAGATAGATTTGTTGAAAATGTAGAATTTATGGTGAAATATGTACAAGAAAAAGGCATTAGGCCAATCGTTGCAGGACCAGCTGTTAATGATGGAACTAGAAGCAAAAGCAGAACCAACAAAAGAAATAAGCAATTTGCTGATGCTGCAGAAGCAAAATGTGCTGAACTAAAAGTACCATATATTAATCTTTGGGATCTGTTCCAGGAAGCGTCAGGTTATACCGCAGCACAGCTTCTTAATGAAAATTATAAAACATTAACATCCCTCCTTGTTGATGGTGTTCACTTTGCCGCAAAAGGTAATATTATATGGTACAATGAAATAGTAGCAACTATTTCTAGAGCTTATCCAGAATTATTACCTGCTGCTCGTACTGAAGTAGTACCAGGGAGGGAAGTAAAATCTCACGTACTGGAATTAAAGAGTGTCTTGGGTTCATTTAAATTAAATGGTAATGTGATTGTTATTAAAGTATCTATAGCTAGTTTAGTTAAAAAATGAAATATCATACAGTTCTTTGCTTGTACTCTCATTTTATTTGCGTTTTAAACTTCGATATCAGCCATTCACCGTAGCGTGGCTATGAATAGCAGATAGGTAGGAAGCAGGAATTTTCTCAACAAAAGAAAATAATAAATTTGGTAAAATGTAAGAACTCATTATATTCATCCTTAAAACTAAGCCCTTGATTTAAAAAATATGTGGCTTAGTTGAAAAGATAAATAAATTGCTTTTGAGTTATATTTGCTTTCACAATTATCAGAAACTTTATCGAATCACAGGATGATTATGAATTGTACTAATAAATCTCCGTAGAAGTTAGGAATATTTCTTAATCTCGACCCTATCAGCTACTCAAGTGATAAATTAACTGAATATTGAGAACTGGGGTAGTGCAACAACAAAATTTAATTGCTGCAAAAAAAAAAAACCGCAGTCTATACTTTTGGCCACGTATCGGACATGGTTTCAAAAATTCTGCAGTTCACAAAAATTGCAGGTTAAGATGTATACAATTGCCTTCTTTGTTTACCAATTTAAAATAATTACATACACAGTACCGAGAGTATAAGTAAATAAGGGATTCAAACACGGGGTATATTAGTAAGGCTAAAATATATTAATTATATATCAGTTATATATCAATTATATTTCAATTACATACTCACAAGATTCAATAGAGTGATACTAAAAATATACTGCATTAGTTATTTAGTCCTGCAAGCAGTATTAATTTTAGTTAACTGAAAAATAAAAATAACAAAACAAAGCTCTCTTACAAGGATTTATTATTGTAATCGCGTTATTTAGAAATCGGCTTTCACGTATTACTTGTTCAATGAAAACTATATAAAACCTAATAAATATCCAGCAATGTAAAATGATTTTTTGCTACAAACGTTTAATATTTCATTAGTTACCACATTATTGTTACTTATACAGGCATTAACCGCAGCAGGTGACTCTGTATACCAGTTTGATATATTCGAAACTAGGGGTACTTCATTATCAGGTTGTTATTGTTGGTCTGAATGGCCATCTGCGTCAAGTAATAGCACGATCCCCGCTTCAACAGAGCCATCATTTTCGTTGTCACCATCTACTATTGATTCAAAACTGGATTCAAGCTCCAAACTACCAGAACTGTCATCTTCAGAAACCAAGCCATCTTTAAAAGAGCTGCAAACCAGTTCTAGCTCCAGTATTCCAGAACAGTCATCATACACAGTTAAATCATCATCAGAAGAGCCAGAATCAAAATCCAGCACAGACTCCAGTACAAGTTCTATTCCAGAGTCTAGTTCAAAATCTAGTTCAAAATCTAGTTCAAAGTCTAGTTCAAAATCTAGTTCAAAGTCTAGTTCAAAGTCTAGCTTAGATACTAGCTCAAAATTGAATTCCAGTACCAGTTCGGATTCCAGTACCAGTGCGGGTTCTAGCAGTAGCTCGGGTTCCAGTTCTAATTCTGATTCAAGCTCTGATTCAAGTTCTGATAGCTCTAGTATGGAATGTAGCTCTAGTATGGAATGTAGCTCCAGTTCACAATCCAGAGCAGAGTCTAGTTCAGAATCACCAAGTTCGAGTACAGACTCAAGTTTAGCAACACCAACTTGTGCGGATTCCAAGATTCACCTCCAATTTAACAAACTTTCCTTATTAGGTGATTCTATAACTCAACTTGCTCTTAATCAACAAAACGGTTTTCATTAGTTGATGCGTTGGAAAAAAATTATACCAGAAAATTAGATATTGTAGATAGAGGGTTCTCTGGATACACTTCAGATCAAGGGAGATACTACCTTCCTAGAATTTTAGAAGCAGATCATGTTCCAGGTGTAACTGAAGTTAAACTTATGATTATTTTTTTTTGGAACTAACGACGCTGTTACTTCTACCAGTAATGATCAACACGTTCCTGTGAATAGATTTGTGGAAAATATTGAATGGATAGTTAAATATTTGGAACAAAAGGGAATTAAAGCTATCGTGACAGGACCTACTGTTCACGATAAAGTCAGTACAGGAAGATCAAACAAAAATAATAAACAATATTCCGATGCACTTGAACAAAAATGTGCTTAATTAAGTGTTCCATTTATCAATCTTTGGGATTCGTTTGTTGCCGCATCCGGTTATACTGAAGATCAAAGCCTCAGTGATCAATATCGTACATTGTCACCGCTTCTTATAGATGGTATTCATTTCACTGGAAAAGGTTATATCATCTGGTACAATCAAATTGTATCAACTATTAAAAGTAATTACCCTGAATTAATGCCAGATGCTCTTACTCAAGTAGTGCCAGGAAGTGATATATCACGTGATGGTATCAAGAAGTGTCTTGGGGTAGATGAGTGAGTGATCAGTAATCGGAATCTTAATGATTATGGTGGGTGTTATGGTGGGTGTTATGGTGGGTGTTATGGTGGGTGTTATGGTGGGTGTTATGGTGGGTGTTATGGTGGGTGTTATGGTGGGTGTTATGGTGGGTGTTATGGTGGGTGTTATGGTGGGTGTTATGGTGGGTGTTATGGTGGGTGTTATGGTGGGTGTTATGGTGGGTGTTATGGTGGGTGTTATGGTGGGTGTTATGGTGGGTGTT
>JAJLZA010000036.1:0-12635 GCA_030571925.1 Yamadazyma epiphylla | reverse complement strand
ACCCACCATAACACCCACCATAACACCCACCATAACACCCACCATAACACCCACCATAACACCCACCATAACACCCACCATAACACCCACCATAACACCCACCATAACACCCACCATAACACCCACCATAACACCCACCATAACACCCACCATAACACCCACCATAACACCCACCATAACACCCACCATAACACCCACCATAACACCCACCATAACACAATATAAAACTGAATACTAATATAACTTAGAATAATATATATTAGTATTCATTTCTACAGTTATTCATCCATAATTAACGTTCCAGTTACCTGCCCCTGAATTTTAATTAAACCACGGCTATATATTAATAACCATAACACCCACCATCGCAAGAGCTACCGCCAAGTCTATGGCGAAATCTACCCCGAAGGCTGCCGCGAAATCTACCCCGAGGGCTGCCGCGAAATCTACCCCAAGGGCTACCGCGAAAATTCACCAAACACTACTCCAAGATCTACGGCGAAAACTACCGCGAGAGCTACAGCCATAACGCAGCGCGCATGCCCTAAGATATACTAATTCTAGTTCCCTTCATCATTAACCAGAATCATGAAGTATTTACTTGAAATTCGGAAATACAATATTAATGGTCATAATGAATATACTTTTTATTTTTCCTTTAATTTTAATTAGTTTTTTTAGAAGGTACAATCATTTACTCATATGATTTTCGCATAGTTGTGAAATTTATTTTAAGATATTATAATGTATAATAATAACTAATAAATGTATATCTAGATGAAATTTGTATGCATATACCACTTCTTAATCAATCAAGAATACAGAACTATCCGGAAGACAGGCCTGCTAAAACCAAGCTTTACCATCAGTAAACTGCATTCAGTAGATAATTCCCTTCTAATATCAAGTATTTTTTAAGTATTTTTTATAGATTAGAGAATACCAGAGCATAATTATTTTAAAATTATGGTTGCAGGACTACCATGAAACCAATGTGATTCTTTTTCTTATAATATTTGCTTGGGTCATTCTGCTATAACACATTGTGAAGCGGGCAGCGGCACTGGTACAACATGGTGCCACTTCGCGCGAGTCTTCGGTCGCACCAGTCTTCGGTCCGAATGTGAACCGAGACTTTACTTACATTGATTCCATAAACGACGATAAAAACATGTATTAAAACAAATACAAAATAAAAACTAAGTAAACCAGGAATGGTAAACTAATTCAGAGAGAAAAAAAGTCTAATAAGAATCAACTTATGTACTAAGCCACTCTTAAGGTTAGTGAGGGTTCTTTATATACTTTTTATTTGACAAGTAACATTTAAAAGTTCTCATTTAATAACTAAGAATACAATAGGGGGGACTTGCTTTTACTAAACCCTAATAATTGAGTTCATTTATATTAAAAATTGAATTCACAATTCAAATTCATAAATAAAAAAAGAACACTTCGAAGTTCTTAATAAGTGCCCGAAGGTTTGAGTTTTATCTAATAGTTGTTGATCAATCATTTCTAGAAAAGATATGAAATAGAAAAAGGTGATTTTAATTTTCAATTAAATATCACTACGATGAGAGATTAGTATAATCCAATAAAAAACATATATTAAAGCCGTAGCACGAAAATTATCAGCGGTTTTAGATTAGACCTAAAGTGCCCAAGCAAAGATTGGTATTGCTGCGGCTACCAATTGAGCTCTTTTAATAGCAGCTTGACCTTCGTAATTACCAACTTCAGGAGCATTAGCACCAGAACCGTTGGAACCAGAGTTGTCTGAACCAGAGTTGTCTGAACCAGAACCGTTGGAACCAGAACCGTTGGAACCAGAACCGTTGGAACCAGAACCGTTGGAACCAGAACCGTTGGAACCAGAACCGTTGGAACCAGAACCGTTGGAACCAGAACCGTTGGAACCAGAATCATTAGAACCAGAACCACTTGAGCCAGAACCTGAGTTAGAATCTGAGTTAAAACCTGAGTTAGAACCGCTAGAGCCGGTTGATCCAGTACCTCCAACAGTAGTGGTGTACGTTGTAGTAATTGCATCTTGTTGTTTACCTCCTTTGGCAGGTGGATTAATTGTAGTGGTTACTACCACAACTTCCGTTTTGGCAGGTGTTTCCATAACAACAGTTAAATCTCCATTTTCTGCGGTTTTAACATAAGTTTCTGGAACTTTTCCTGAACATACAACAGTAGCGGTTACAACTGGAACAGCGGCTGGTGTTTCAATAACTATTACTAAATCACCATTCTCACAAGTTCCACATGTTTGTGTGTATGTTCTAGTAGTTTTTTCATTACATGGGAGAGTAATAGTTTTAACTGGAACAGGAGTGGCAACAACAACAGTATTTTGTCCCTCATTACCTTTGGTAGTATAGGTAGATGTAATATCACCAGTCCATGGAATAGTAATAGTTGGAACTGGTGTTTGAATAACAATTGTTCTATCCCCGTTGTCAGCAGTGGCAGTATAAGTAGATGTGAAATCACCAGTCCATTGGGTAAAGGTAACATCAGCATCAGTTGGAGTTTCAACCACAACAGTTCTATCACCATCTGGACCAGTAGTGGTGAAAATAGTAACATCAGATCCAGTCCATGGAATAGTGGTTGTTGGGGCATCAGTTGGAGTAACAATAACAACAGTTCTGTCACCATCTTTACCAGTGGTAGTATAAGTAGAGATGTCTTCACCAGTCCATGGAATAGTGGTAGTATCATCATCAGTTGGAGTTTCAACTATAACTGTTCTATCACCATCTTTACCGGTTGTATAAGTAGATGTAAAAGTACCAGTCCATGGGGTAGTGACGGTATCCATTGGAGTTTCAATAACAATAGTTCTATCTCCATCATCACCAGTAGTAGTGTAAGTAGAAGTAAAGTCACCAGTCCATTCGGTGAAGGAAACTGGAACATTAGTTGGTGTTTCAATAATAACAGTTCTATCACCGTCTGGGCCAGTGGTAGTATGAATAGTTACTTCAGATCCAGTCCATGGAGTGGTAATGGTTGGAGGAACAGTTGGGGTTTCAATTACAACGGTTCTTTCTCCATCTTCACCAGTGGTAGTATAGGTTGAAATATCTGTACCTGTCCATGGAATAGTAGTAGTAGCATCATCAGTTGGAGTTTCAACTATAACTGTTCTATCACCATCTGGTCCAGTAGTAGTGTAAGTAGAAGTAAATGTACCAGTCCATGGGATAGTAGTAGTAGCATCATCAGTAGGAGTTTCGACAATAACAGTTCTGTCGCCATCTGGTCCAGTAGTAGTGTAAGTAGAAGTAAATGTACCAGTCCATGGGATAGTAGTAGTGTCTACATCATCACCTGGAACTGATTCGGTAGTAATAACTTCTGGATGACAAATACCATCGGAACATATGGTAGTGGTGAATGAACCAGTCTTACAGGTGGAACCTGTACAAGTAACAGTAGAGGTTGGTTCAGGAGCAGTTTCAGTAGTAACAACTTCAGAGAAACAAAGCTTGCCAATACATGTAGTAATAGTTGTTTCACCAGTTTGACATGTTGTACCATAACAAGTAGTAGTAGTTGTTGGTACTTCACCACTTGATGATGGTGGAATAACAGTTGCAGTTGTAATAATATGTGGAATACAAACTGAACCACTACATTCAGTGACAGTAGTTTCACCAGGTACACATGTAGTACCAGTACAAGTGACAGTAGAGGTTGGTGGATCTACTCTTGTAGTGGTAGTAACAACAGTGCTACAGATAGAACCAGAACATTCAGTAGCAGTGGTAATACCTGGGGTACAAGTTTCACCGTAACAAGTAATAGTATCAGTTGGAATTGAGGCACTAGAAGATGAAGAAGGTACTTCACTACTTGGGGATGATTCACTACTTGGGGATGATTCACTACTTGGGGATGATTCACTACTTGGGGATGATTCACTACTTGGGGATGATTCACTACTTGGGGATGATTCACTACTTGGGGATGATTCACTACTTGGCGATGAAGATGATGATGAAGGAACTTCACTACTTGGCGATGAAGATGATGATGAAGGAACTTCACTACTTGGAGATGATGAAGGTACTTCACTACTTGGGGATGAAGATGAAGATGAAGGTACTTCACTACTTGGAGATGATGAAGGTACTTCACTACTTGGCGATGATGAAGGTACTTCACTACTTGGCGATGATGAAGGTACTTCACTACTTGGAGATGAAGATGAAGATGAAGGTACTTCACTACTTGGCGATGAAGATGAAGATGAAGGTACTTCACTACTTGGCGATGAAGATGAAGATGAAGGTACTTCACTACTTGGAGATGAAGATGAAGATGATGGTGAAGAACTAGGTGTTTCTATAATTACAGTAGTACCATCGCTGTTACTAGATGTAAACGTGGAAATGAAAGTCCCAGTCCACGGGATAGTGCTAGTCGGATACGGAGTTTCAACAATTTCTGTTACCGACCCGTCGGATCCTGTAGTAGTAGTGGTTGAAGTATCACTTCCTGTCCATGGGATAGTTGTTGTTTGGATTATCGGGCAGGATTCATCATCCTTTGCTAAATAAAAAGGAATATCACTACCAGTAAGATTATTCCCTGATGGAGTGGAAACGACAAGCTCTAGACCGCACTGTCCACCAAAACTATTGTAGAAGAACATCTTAATAGGGTAGTAAATACCTTTCTCTAAATCAGCAGTAAAATAACCATGAACTGTATACTGTTGGGAAATAGTGAAACCAGCTGTTGTATTGACTGTTAGATCGTCATCTGAACAACATTCCAGGGCAATCCCAGCACCCAATAAAAATTCGACGGCATTATTAACGTAGGGAAAGTCAAATGTGTAAACTCCGCTTTCTTCTGCATAAAAGTAACCGTTATAACCAAAACCGACAAGCCAAAGATCTACTGTATATCCATAAATAACTTTGTAATCTGTAGGTGTATCAATAGGATAATCAAATACAAAATCAACATCAGTAATTATTGTAGTATAATAGGGTGTTGATTCTTGCATTTTTTGAAAACCTGGTTTAATTAGACTTGGGTCACCTGACCCAATATCTTCATCATTTCGCTCCACATTGTAAAAATTAACATTTAATCCTTTGGAAACATCTTGGGGGCTACAACCCTCAATAGCAGTAGCTAATGGTAAAGATATTAAAATTAGTCCTAATAATTTAAGAGGCTGCATTTTTAAGGAAAGTGGAATAAATTCAACCATTTAAATAGTTTTGACATGTCAAATGAATATCAATGAATAAAACACTTTTCGATAAAATCGAACACGTATGCTTTCTCGTTAACTTCCTATTAAAGCTAAAAGGTTACCTTTAAAATAAATATTTAACTGCATTTGAAGAAGTTAACGTGTTATGTTCTCACGCTTTTAAAAATTTCTTGATTTTCTTTATATGAGTCCCAAATAGGTTGTTGTCTATGTTGCGTATATTTTGAAATCCGACATAATCTCCAATTTAGGGGTCTAAAATCCTGTAAACGGGACGACAAACTGATTTCTTCATAAATAATGAATCTAGTATATTTAACAAAGCTCATTGTTGAATAATAATAATTTTACACTTCCCTAAATAAGGGTCGTTATTCATAACTTGCAGATAAAAACTGGGGTGTTCAATTTCAAGTACGAAAAATAAATTTTATCTTCATAGCTTTGAGTATTCATGCAATAACTCTAATAAGTATTTATTTTTATCTTGGCATTTCTAGTCGAAAAAAAAGTCCAAAAATGGGTTTCTTGGAGTAAGAACTTTTTTTTTTAATTATTTGACTGAGAAACACAGCACGACATTATTGCCTAATTTAGCTTGTTAATTTTATTTTTCTTATGTTTTTGTTTTTCTTATGTTTTTGTTTTTCTTATGTTTTTGTTTTTCTTATGTTTTTGTTTTTCTTATGTTTTTGTTTTTCTTATGTTTTTGTTTTTCTTATGTTTTTGTTTTCTTTTGGTTTTCGAAGACCCTAGTCAAAACATCGTTTCTAGAAAAATATTGAACGATGTGAAGTTATAATTTCGACTACTGACAGAGTTATATAATGCTTGTAATATGGTTAATATTATTCAACATGGTTTAATTCTTTTTTACAATTACACACATAAGCATACACTCTGGTAAGATCACAAACAAGGTTGCAGCCACGAATTCTTACGCTTAATCTGTTCAATCTTGGCTGCAAACAATAAATTACTTGTGAGGATTTGTCAAACTCCTTTTCAGGCATTATTCTACAGGTGTTCATGCTGGGCGCGTTCTTTGTCCCTTCAGCCATGAAATTCCAACTGCATTGTTTTTTTGAAAGTGACACGTAGCTACATTTTAATTTCGATATTCAATCTTTGAAACTGATATGAGTTATATGCTTTCTGAATTTTCTTAAGGTTCAAATTACAGTACCCTGTCTGTAATTGTAGAGTACGAACGCAAGAATTCATTTGCCGATATGTAAACTTTTTGAGTTTATTATTGATATTTGCTTCTTCAATAGAGTCAAATTTTGAATTACTGTTTTATAGGACTCAAATTACTTTGAGTCCTATTTGATATCAAGAAGAAATGCTATAGAGTTTTCAAATAGAAAAAAAATCAGAAAATTTGGAGATTACGCACGATTTCTGAGTACTAAGTTCACGCCACGTACTTTTATAGAACTACATAGTATAGGTCATATTTCCATGATAACAAATGTTCATTACCCTCGTACTCGCTTTTTTATGACCCGTTTTTCTATTTTTTTAAATCTAATCAGTAACATTACAATTATTAATCATATCTATTACATAGATACTACACAGGTAACTAATTACTTATGAAGGCATACTATCATGTTTAATGTTAACTCGCTGATTTATTATGCAAAGAGCTTTCTGTATATGCCATGCAGGACATTTGGTATATACGTACCGCATAATTTCAGTTATAATTCATCACTCAATAAAGTTTAGTAGGTGGCCATTTCTTTAAAAGGTTTGCCACACCTTATTTGCTACACCTTAACAAAGCTTAAAGTTTGTGTTTCAATATTATGTGCTTTTTATTATAGAACGGTAATTCAACAAGCTGCAATATTAACTATGTTTAATCGGCAGATGCCGATTGCCAAAAAAATCATGTTTGTTTATCTCACCAATTCCAATTAGGGCTTCAGGGAGGCAGTTCATTTTCAATTAATGCCACTCATATTGTCTCTACTTTTATAGACACAAATTATACTATTTTGGAGTGAGTATGCAATAATTTGCATTTACTTTTTTAGGGCTTGAGAAATTTTCCTAAACCAGTGTACTTGTTTTTTTTTTTTTTGCTTTTAAGTTCCGAAACATGTAAACTAAAATAGGAAACGCATTAGTAATGATGTGTCACTTCACTTTTGAACACATGTCTTTACTTAATAATTCCTCCGGTAATCTCATGCAAGGCGAGCCGGTAGGCGAGGGTAGATGTTACTCGTGATTATAGCAGAAACCCTCTTCATCAGGAGAATGCGTGTGTTGATCTTGCTAGACTAATGTTTTGATTCAGTATCCCTAGGTTAAGCAGATTCCGCTTATTCAGACATCTTGAAATAGTAGTTTAAAGAGCCATTAAGGAACAGAAATTACATAGGGAATGTGCCTACTTCATAAGAGCAAAATTAAACTAGTACTACAAAGTACTTCTTCATTCAAATTATAAATCTAATTCTCAAAGACAATTTGAATGATATATACGGAATATATTTGGAGATAAAGTGTTAGGGATAACTTCAAATTAAGCAGATGATGAAAGTCTGCTATAAGGATAGCAGGAATTAAAGATTAGACTTTCACTTATAGAGGTTACAGTTTATTTGATCCTTTTATAAACCTTGAAAATGCATCAATCGATAAAAAAATTCAACAGATAAAGAATTTACCAGCAAAACTAGCTTAGGCAAATTCAACAGTGAAAAAACACTAAGTTATTTTGACAACTTAATTAGTAATGCCTTTTTATAAATGCGCTTGCCACATGTTTGATTTGAATAACAAGCTTCAATAAACATTTAAATTTACAAGATCCAGCATAAATACCGTTATTTTACCACAAATACATAATAATTTATCGAGTGCTTGTTAGCATATATTTAGTTCTACAATATGAGATCTGAGACCTTAGGAAGTTGATTTTTAAACAAATAACAAATAATCAAATTTACTTCTGATAAAAAGAGCAGTCACCCATTAATTATCTATTATCTAAATTATATATCAACTTCATACGTATTCAATTAAAATTATAACAAACATCAAAATATAATAAGCGCGCGTGGTTCAAAATACCACAGCGAATCGTAGTACGCACTAATAGTAGAGACCTAATCGCCTGTTTAGTTGTAAGTTTCCTCATTGTGAAAAGAAATTTAAACGGAAGGACTACCTAAAATGACATCAACTCAACCATGAAAATATTTTCCCTCACCAGTGTAGTATCTGTTCCATTTAATGCTCAAATATTAATTCGGATTCAACTTACTATGGCCGGATTTTAGAGGCTTCACTCGATGTGTGTGTTCCTATTTTCTTGGAAAGACTAACACAAAGAGCCAATTAAAATAATTCGAATTAATGAAAATGACTGTATGTTAAAATGTAATATAACCCGTATTTTTTGAACATTTTACCTTGTATTTTGGTAATCAATCAGTACTATATTGATAGCAATTTTCAATAAATTTCGCAAGATTGTGGCAACTATAGCACTTGTGGTTTTTGAATTATTCATTTTAAATGCCCTTTAAGATATTAAAATATCAAATACCATTCCTAAGACCGATTTTAAATGAATTATGTAATATTTCAAGTCCGCAGATTTGTTCTAGTATGGCTATATATAAGATTAATATATCTTAAAAAAGCACAGAAGAGGATTTATCTTTTTCTTGTATATTGGTCAGTGTGTCTTAAAAATATAAAATTTTAGAGCCTTTGCGTGTACCACACAATATTTTATAGTCTGTTAGCTCCCACCATCACAAACCATAAAACATGTCCCGTCATCTAATCCGATTTGGGCGAAGCTAAGTAACTCACTACGTCAGCAATTTCTTGGGGTTCGCCTAGTCTTCCAAATCCAATTGTAGTTGCTCAATACTAAAAATAATAAAAACAGCACCTAAGTCCTGATGTAACATAAGTAGTTGAATCCTAATTGGAAACCAAAGGCAACCATTATTATAGAATAGGACTATTTGATGCTCAAATATTAATTCGGGTTCCACTTACTGTGGCCAAATTTTAGTTTATAAATAAATTGACTCTATTACTAATCGTGCCGTAATCTCATCTGAAATCAAACGTAGGAAATCTGGTTGCTGTGGGGTTCAAATGGATTTCGAGCTCACAACATTATGATTGATTTGTCATCAAAAATGTCACCATGTCGCGGCTGATAAATGCGACATCATTTCCACGGATATTCAATCAGTTGGCTGCAAAATATCAAATCTTAATAAAATAATCATTTGTAAGCACCAAACTTTCAAATAAGTATAAATTAAGCTTAGAATCTAACTAACATTTCATCAATCAAATTGGTTCACTTTAATCAATTAAGAAAACTACTTCCGAAAAAAAAAAACAAGATGACTACTTATTTTATTACTGGTGTTAACAGAGGTATCGGCTTATCTTTAGTTGAAAGTTTAGTTAAAGACAAAAACAATTTAGTTATTGGAACTGTCAGAAATAAATCTTCTGGAAAAGAATTATTATCCAAAAATTATGATAATTTGAAATTAATTTACATTGATATGTCGGAAAAGTATGCCAACTTTGAAGCTACTTTCACTCAATTATCAACTTTAGCACCACAAGGTATTGATATCTATATTCAAAATGCTGGATTTGCTGGACCAGATTTCTTAGGGCCATCAACCACTTATGATGTTGATGCTTATTTAGAAGTCCTTAATGTCAATGTTGGTGGTGTTGCTAAAACTTACAAAGCACTTTACCCATATCTCTACAAGAAAAAGGGGAATAAAGTTGTTATTTTAAGTACTGTTATTGCTTCCACAAGTGATTTCAAGGTCGGTGGTAATGCCTATGGTGCTTCAAAAGCAGCCGTTAACCACTTTGGCAAACAAATTGCCGAAGAGAATAAGGGTTCTAAAGATGAAATAATCAAAAGCTCCACCACAATGTTAATTCATCCCGGTTATGTTGATACTGATATGGCTGTCGAAGCAAAACAAGCTTTTGGTGCAGATATCTTTATTACTGCTGAAGAGAGTGTTAGAAGAATTCTCAAGGTTATCGCAAATCCACCAGAATCGGGTACTTTTGTTGATGAGCTTGGAAATATTATTGACTTTTAAGGTTTTTGTTTATTAATGTATGTTTCCCTTAATTATAACTTTCTTTAGTTTATGAAGACTTTTTACAATTTTCTTTGAGAGATTGGATATATAAACTTCGTTTCTTTCTTAAAATAAGCAATAGAATATATACATACTATACCCTAGTATTATCTACAAAAATTCATTTAGTTCAAATTTTTCTAGAACCGGATTTTATAATTCCTCTTATTGAATAGTTAAGCCAATTAAAGGGTACCTGGTAGTGCGAAAACCAAGAGAAATGGCTGCAAAACAAAGCGAATAGCTTGTAAACAGAAAGAAGTAACCCAAACCTCTTTCAAGACATTGCATCATAGAAATACCTACGGTAACATTTCATATAATATCATAAGATACGCAAATACATCAAGTATGATCAAATTATATTTCTACTTAAACAAAATTATTTATTTTGATTTTCTATATTCTTATATAACTCAGTCAATCCAAACATTTGCTTGAGTTTATTTAAAACAACAAACCTAGGTAAATTTTGTAACACTCTTAAAAGACCTATCTTAGCTCCTCTATAATAATCAACAACACCAATTCTCAGATGAGTAAAGTCATTAACAATTTGTGCGGCATATTCTTCAGCCGGCATTGGGTTATTTCTTTTACTTATTTCTCTTCTGGCTGAGATAACTTCTTCAATACCCTCAATGTTGTACCATGAATCTTTTGGAAGTGGTCTTGTATCAGCACCATTTGTTTTCACTCCCCCAGTGATAATATTAATTACCTTGACACCGAAAGGTTCTAACTCAAATGCTAAAACACTCGCATAACTGTGGATTGCCGCTTTACTACTACCATATATCGAAGAAAATGGAAATGGAACAAGCGAACCACCACTACCAGTAAATCCCACAGTTCATTTTGCAGTAATCAAATAAGGAATTAATTCCCTTACTACACGGAAACTGCCAAATACATTAACTTCATAACATTGTTTTATAACTTCATCACTAGCATCGATTGCTGGAAATGTACAAGCTTGTCCAGCATTATTGTATAAATAATCTACTTTACCTTCATAGTCATCTTCAATCAATTTTTTGAGGTTTTGCACGCTTTCGAGCGAAGTTACATCTAACCTCGTAATCTTAATTCCGTGGTCTTCTAAAGGTTTCATAGGCTCTAATTTTCTTGCACCAGCGATAACTTTATTTCCTTGTTTAGCAAATTCAATTGCTGTCGCATATCCGATACCTGATGAACATCCAGTAATAACAGCTACTCCCATTTTTACGTAATAATGTCAGAAATGGGAGGTCTTTTATAGATAACAAGTATTCCGTTAATATACGCGCTTAAGTAATCGCAGAATATGCACTCCGGTTAGATTGAAGAACTTTTGAAGCTTTGACGTATTGGAGAAAGCTATCAAATATTTAAATCTAATTTGATCATCGAAGTTAATTAATTAGACGATGAATCTGCCAATCAAGAGATGAAAGTTTCTTGAACATAGAGTAAGAGCGAATATAAAAATACCAGACAAAAGTAGAGGGTTGTTCTTCTGCAACAATTCTACTGTTAATGAGGCGTGTAATTATCTTTTTCAGTGAGGTCATGGGCAACATTCCGTAAATTTTGACACCTTTAATCTGGGTCTGTCCTGTTTGGTTACTGCAAAAAAGGAGCAGAAACGGTGCGCGCACTAACAAATATATACTAACACATTTACTAGCACATTTAAATGCCTCACTTTGAAGTCAATACTATAAGATTCCTTAATAGAACCTCTAAATACATAAATCAATTCAATGAGTAACCATTAATAGCTTATGGCAAAGATCAAGGATGATTGTTGTATCACTTTCGAATATCGCACCTTCTTTAACCTAGTGAATACTTTAGAAATATTCAGCAAGAAATCTAAAAACATATATTAAAGCCGAAGCACGAAAAATACTTGAAATTAATTACCCTAAAGAGCCCAAGCAAAAATTGGGATGACAGCAGCAGCTAATTGTGCTCTTTTGATGTCTGCAATACCTTCGTAACCTGTGATACTTGGTACTCCGTTATCGGACCCACTGGATCCATTTGAACCTTTATCACCGCTGGCACCATTCGCACCGTTTGAAGAACCTTTATCACCGTTCGCATCGCTGGCACCGTTCGCATCGCTGGCACCGTTCGCATCGCTGGCACCGTTCGCATCGCTGGCACCGTTCGCATCGCTGGCACCGTTCGCATCGCTGGCACCGTTCGCATCGCTGGCACCGTTCGCA
>JAJLZA010000035.1:0-15236 GCA_030571925.1 Yamadazyma epiphylla | reverse complement strand
TTACATGACGAATTTATTAACCCTTCTAATGAATTGTCATATACATGTAGCGAATTTTTACTTATTCAGATGCGACATCCATTTGAGAGAGGTGCGGGTTATTAGAGGGATTAACTGTACATCAAGATACACCGAAACACGAGCATTGTGCAGGAGGATCTTCCATGTACCATATTGGGAACGAATGATAAGATAACACACCATCATAAAGAAACCCCACTAAACGTGTCATAAAGCCACCTCGGAATCCAATCATCTAATCCCATTGTCTTTTATCCCATTGTTAGCATCCGTTCCTTCCAAGACCTTTAACAATGAATGAAATGGGGGTCCCTTCGCACGTGCAACCACACATGACACGTAAGGTACATTTAGCGAGGTTCTCCAGGGCAATTCCCCAGGCAGGAGTGACGCGGGAACGGCAGTCGTGTGCCAAGGGTCAAATGATGCCACTAACCACCGAAGATCAAAGTCTAATTTATTTATATTCAAATATGTAATAATCATATCATGTCGGAGTTCCATTCAAACCACCATGAGCCTACTACCACACCCAAATAATAGAACCCTCTACGCATCTACACAACAAAGAATCAGCGCCAAAAGACGCCTACATCTCTTGTTATGGCCTGTGCACTTGCACGACTACTTCCTAAAACGCACACGACAACTTTCTTTTTCTCAAAATTCTCTAAAAAACAGAAACCGTCATCTTGTTAACACCTAAACAATCAAGTTGTTTAAACAATATAAGAGACATTTTTCACTTTACACTAATACTAATTTTTAAGGTACCTCAAAGCATAACGACGAAGTGTTTAAAAAAAATTTTGATAACATAATATAATCCTGTACTATGAAGCTTCCAGTATTTCGAAGGAAATTTATCCAGACCTTACTCTTCTTAGCAATAACGATTTTCGTCACCATTTCCATCATATCAACAAACCAACTCATCAGTCAAGACACAAGAGTTCTAATCCACGAAAAACTTGGATCTCTAAACTATTTCGACGAGATTTTTAATGAATATTTCAAGAGCAAACAGGATGATAATATGGACACTCTTGACCCTGATTCAAGATTTAATAGGAAAGTTGAAGATATTTTGCAGAAGAAAAAGCTTCATGATATTGAAGACAAGTTTTGGTTGTTGAATTCGAAAGATAAAGTCAATAATGAGCTTATGACATTAAATGTCCCCCTGTTTTATTATGATAAATCTGTTGATCCAAAGGATAGACCCCCAGTTCAGCCGTTTGACCCACGGTTTACTTTGGCCATGTATTATCATTATATTAATTATAAGTTGTCGAAGAACAAGGATGAAGTGGTTGAAGTTCCATTTCATTGGTATGATTGGACTGATCTCACCACTTTACATAAATATATTTTAGCTCCTGATAGCGAAAAGCCAACTTGTGAGTTCTTAGATGCCAGAGGTGATGAAGACAGACTCAATGCCGAAAAGGATGCAAAGGAGAAGATTGAGGAGCAAGATTTGGCGGAGTATGAAGCCAGGATTGAGGCTGAACAAAAGGCCGAGAAGGAGAAGCAAGAGAAGCAAGCCAAGGAGGCAGAGACGCTAGCCAAGGAGGATCCTAATGGTGAAATGTCCGAACAAAAGGATGGTGAAAATGCTGAGACCAAGGAGAACCCCCAACGGTTGTCCAAACGGTCTGATGCCCACGACCCAAGGGAATTCTGTATCAACAACGATGATATTCCCTTTGACATCAACGACGGGAATAAAATCAGACCTGGTTTCAATGTTTTCCAACCTCCAGGTAAAGTCACTGAAGAACTTGGTATTATTGTTGGTAAATCTTTCTTATACTCCTATGCACCACAACCTGATTCAATCATCTTTTTAACCAAAGATGGTTCATATAAAGTGGTTACAAATGGTGAAAAATCCAAACTTTTGGATGGTCCTTTAGTTAATAATTATTTATCAACAACTAAATCAACTACTGTTAATGTACTTGATGAATTTCATAAATTGCAAAAAGCTCATGAACCAGATAAAGTTCAAGTTATTAATAAATATGAAGTCGAATTACAACCAGAAGATTTCCATGTTAATTTTAATGATATTATTAATGAATATAGTGATAAAATCAGATCTGGGAAGAAATTAACTAAAAGTGAATTAAGATATTTCCAATCAGTGAAATATTCAATTAATAGAGTTGAAAATGGTGTACCTTCTAAGTATTTTGCTGAAGCAAGATTATTACAAACCACTATTGGAGATCATTATGACTGGAGATTTTTCAATGGAATCTTATATGGAACTTATGAACAAACTTTAACATTACATAGATTAATTCGTACGTTTTTAAGTTTCTGTAGAAAAAATGGTATTAATGTTTGGGTTGCACATGGTTCATTATTAAGTTGGTATTGGAATGGAATTTCATTCCCATGGGATAATGATATTGATGTTCAAATGCCTATTAATGATTTACATAAACTTTCTAGAGATTTTAATCAAACTTTAGTTGTTGAAGATGCGGATGATGGAATGGGTAGATACTTTTTAGATTGCGGAACTTTTATAACGCTAAGAGAAAAAGGTAATGGGAATAATAATATTGATGCAAGATTTATTGATGTTGATACTGGGTTATATATTGATATTACTGGATTATCAGTGTCAAATTCTGAAGCTCCAGGAAGATATAAATCAAGTATTCCAAAAGATTGGGAAGTTGATGAAAAAAATTGGATTCCAACTAATGAAAACTTACAAGTATATAATTGTAGAAATAACCATTTTACTAAACTTGATGAAATTACCCCATTATTCCAATCAACAATTGAAGGTGAAATTGGATATATTCCAAAGAAATTCACTGAAATATTAAATGTTGAATATAATAGGGGACTTTTGAAGAAGAAATTTTCTGGCCATATCTTTTTACCTCAATTAAGATTATGGGTAAAAGAAGAAGATTTATATTATTTCTTAAAAGATAAAGAAAAATGGAATAATTATCATAATTATCAAGAATATTATATTAAACATAAAGTAGATTCTAATATTGATTATGATTATGAAAAAATTAAATACGAATTAAGTGATGAAGAAAAGAAAGAATTAAGACTTGAAGCCAAGCTTCGTAGTAAAAAAACCGGTGCTGATGTCGATGAAAATTTCCATAAAACCGTATTGAAAGATGATGAATTAAATTTAATTTTAAACTTATCTCATGATGAGTTATTAGAATTATTAAATAAAGACGAAATATTAATTAGTTATATTTCATCAAGAGAATTCACATCATTTCATGAAGAAGAAATCATGAGATTATTATTTGGGAAACTGACAGTAGCATTAATGACAAATATGAAAGATTTTGATCCAATGAAGTTGGACCCATTTATTTTCAAAGTTTATAATGATTATATCAACTATGATCATGAAGTAGAAGAGTTGATGGCATTGATCGAGATATATAAGAACAGTGTGTAAGAATATGGAAAGAGGGATAACAGAGGCTGTATTAACAGCATCGCATGCGTACATAAAATACAAAACAAGGTAATATACATAATGGTCAGTTCTTCTCTTTACCTTCAGCTAACCGCTTATAATGTTCAATCTCTCTATAAGCTCTTTCTAATTCTTGCTTCAATTTAGTATTACTAGCATCTAATTCACTAACCGCTTGTTCAGTCAATAATTTTTCTAAGGTCCATTTTTCAATGTTATTAGTTTCATTTTCTTTTAATCTCTTAATATACTCTACAGCTCTTTGCAAGATTTGGGATTTGTTAGTATCAGAAGTGGGGATTAAAGCAGCTAATTCTTTGATTCCCGCGTTGATACTTTCTCTTCTTCTTCTCTCAACTTCTTTGTGATTTTCCTTTCTTAATTTGTGCCATTCTTCAGTTCCATGGATTGGTTTTGATGATGGAGAAGGTGGTAAAGTAGTTGGTTGGATTGAAATTTTTGGTTTTTCTTTGTTATCTTTTTCTTTTTGGTATTGTTGTTGGCCTAAAAGTTCACTATCGATGGACATATCGGCTTTAGCATCAGCCTTGAGTTTCTTTTCGATTGAGTCTTGGTCTTCGGGGTTTGGTCTTTTACTCATTTGATGGGATGTAAACAAATCACGAGGGACTCACATGGGAAAATTCAGGTGATTAGTGCGGTGGTTGCGGCACTATTGTGGCGTGCACGACGGTACCCACACGCACTGTTTCTCGATTGACTGGGAGCCAAAAGCTCACTGGGCACACGGGACGGAGGTGAGGCTCGGTGGGAGACTGCTGGTGTTACGGTGCGAGAACACTACGACTATAGCACTGTCAGATCACCGTTCTTACGACGGTACTTAGATTATCTGTCTCGATATATCTCTCCAGGAGCTTGAAATCCTCCCTCCTCCGTCACCTGGCCTCTATCACTTGCCTTCGATCACCTCCCTCTATCACCTTCCTTCGGCGCCACAGTTCGGGTCCGCGCCGGACTCATCGCACCAACCATCTCTATTACTCCAATGTTTCTTTGGAATCCTGCTAGTAAACTAGGTTCCGGGAAGTCAATGGCCTCACTACGAGTTCAGTTATTTGTAGGACCTCTGGCTAGATGCCAACCCTTTCAATTTCTCAAATCGACGCCTTTTATCAATAATACCAGAAATTTCACCAAATCAGCCCAATCATCCAAGGCTAGATCCCTATCAATTACCTCCATATTTATTCCAAAACGTTTAACTTCAAGTCAAATCTCCTTAAATTCCTTTAAAGGTGCTAAGGGCCAATTCTCCCCACATCAAACGGCCCACCGCCGGATTTTTCAACGTAGTTTCCACACTTCAAAACCTCAGTTGAAAAATGATTCAAGCAACCAATTATTTGGTAGAAACATCAGTACTTCCCAAAAAAATATGTTGACATCTTTGCTTGCAACAATTTGGCCCAAAAATAACGTTGGTTTTAGAATTCGTGTTATTCTTGCTCTTTCTCTTTTGATTGCATCTAAGCTATTAAATGTTCAAGTACCATTTTTCTTTAAGAATATCATTGACAGTATGAACATTGATTGGTCAGAAAACTTGGGAACTGCCGGAACTGTAATCACTTCTTTAATCTTTGCTTATGGTGGAGCTAGATTTGGAGCTGTTTTATTTGGTGAATTAAGAAATGCTATATTTGCATCGGTTGCCCAAACAGCCATTAAAAGAGTGGCCTTAAACACTTTCAAGCATTTGTTGAATATGGATCTTCAATTCCATTTGTCAAGACAAACGGGAGGGTTAACTAGAGCCATTGATAGAGGTACAAAGGGTATTTCCTATGTATTAAATGCCATGGTATTCCATATTTTACCACTTAGTTTTGAAATCAGTATTGTTTGTGGTGTTTTAACTTATAATTATGGAATTACTTTTGCAACAGTTACATTTTTCACCATGTTAGCATACTCTATTTTCACCATTAGAACCACTGCTTGGAGAACTCGATTCAGAAGAGATGCTAATAATGCTGATAATCAAGCAGCAAATGTGGCATTAGATTCGTTAATTAACTTTGAAGCAGTCAAATATTTCAACAATGAACTCTATCAAACCAATAAATATGACCATGCATTAACAAAATATCAAAATGCTTCAATTAAAGTTGCTACTAGTTTATCATTTCTTAATTCTGGTCAAAATTTAATTTTTACATCTGCTTTAACAGCCATGATGTATATGGGATGTCAAGGTGTTGTTACTGGTGGATTAAGTGTTGGAGATCTTGTGTTAATTAATCAATTAGTTTTCCAATTATCCTTACCTTTAAACTTTTTAGGTTCAGTTTATAGAGAATTAAAACAATCTCTTTTAGATATGGAAAACTTATTCCAATTACAAAATCATGAAATTCAAATTAAAAGCTTACCAAATGCAAAACCACTAGTTTTAAATCTGGTTAATCCTGGTGAACTTAAATTTGAAAATGTTACATTTGGTTATCATCCTGATAGACCAATCTTAAAAAATGCAACTTTTACAATTCCAGCTGGTCAAAAAGTTGCAGTTGTTGGTCCAAGTGGTAGTGGGAAATCAACAATTTTAAGATTAGTTTTCAGATTTTATGATGTTAACGAAGGTAGAATTTTAATTGATGGACAAGATATTAGAGAAGTTGATCTTGAACTGTTAAGAAAAAATTTAGGTATTGTACCTCAAGATACTCCATTATTTAATGATAGCATTTTAGAAAATATTAGATATGGTAGGTTAGATGCCAAAGATGAAGAGATCAATGAAGTTATCAAAAAAGTTCAACTTGATAGATTAATTGGTGAATTACCTGAAGGTGTTGATACAATTGTTGGTGAAAGAGGAATGATGATTTCTGGTGGTGAAAAACAAAGATTAGCAATTGCTAGATTATTATTAAAGAAATCACCAATCACCTTTTTTGATGAAGCTACCAGTGCTTTAGATACTCATACAGAACAAAGTTTATTAAAGACTATTAGAGATGTATTTAAAGAGACTCAATTTACTAATATTTCGATTGCACATAGACTTCGTACAATTGCTGATAGTGATAAGATTATAGTTCTTAATAAAGGAACTGTAGTTGAAGAAGGTACACATTATCAATTATTAAGTAAACCTTCATTATATGCGGATTTATGGAATATCCAAGAGAATTTGGAACTTGAAGAGGAAGAAGTAAAGGCTGAAGAAGACAGTAGTATAGGTAAAGAGTCTGTATAGATATGTACGTATGGTTAGTAGTATGGGGTGTAAGTATTTGTCACTTCTCTAGTCCATGTGATTAATATACCTGTGCAGTTATCAGCGACAACGGATTTATTTTTGAGCCACCTTGTTACAGCGTTATTTTAATGTGATATATTGTCACCAATTTTCACATTGTTATGCGATGTGTACTTCCCATATTGTTAACCCACGCTCATTATCAATTAGTTACATTGTTTCTCGGAAATAATTAAATATTATCCAGTTAAATAATACCTGGATTCACCCCCACAATGGTCTAGTTTATTGTATATTGGACTTAATGAGCTATACAATGAAGCAATCTAGATTTATAATGAGACACGCTGATAATTACCAGCAAGAAATTAAACAATGAGTTTAATTGGCGTCTCTACTACCAACAATGGCCTAATTTGGTTTTCTCAACTACCAACAATGAAATCTGTTAACGTCTCAACTACCAACAATAAGGTGCTAAACATGCAGGGACCGCATCAGCAACTCTCACCCCCCGTATACCTTATCTCCTAGTCACCCCTGTTTCCTTAAATAACTACTACTCCATCTTTATCTGGTAACTATGAGCTTGTCATAACTACCAATTTTAATACTTGGCCCAAATGTCGGGGTTTTGCAACCATGTCGCATTTTGCAACCAACTATTTGCAACCAAATGTCGGAAACACGATTTTGGTGCGGAAAATAACCTTACAATCAATTGTCCTTGCATGAAAAAAATGGCGTTTTAAGGCGGAGAAATGGGTTGCCATTAACTATTATTGATATAATAATATTTTATGGTTAAAAGATATCATCATTGACCCTATCAAAGTAGATACCCCCTACGGAAATCTATTATTTCTGTATTTTTAGTCGCATTTCACCAAAAATAAATTCTAGACCATATATTCGCCTAATTAGGAAGGTGAAAATTTATCGCAGCCTCCATTATTAAAAGTATCGTCCAAGAATGCCTTCAGATCTAGTTAGATTAACCTCAAATAACATGTATAATATCTATTAATTACCTCTATAAAACGTTTCTATTTAACCAATTAATCAACCCTATAAACCTCCTTTAAAAACCTAAAAAAAATCCGGTCCAAAATGGCATATGAATATATGCACGATTTTCTGTTGATAAGAGTAACTTTGATCCCCTTTATTTGTATAGTCAACGAATGTTTCAAAGGAGAAATTTTTCAAATTTTTCACTTTATTATATAACTAGGATAATTTTTCATTGATTCAATTTAATTCAACAAACAAATATTCATTAAAATCACATTAAAGGCGGTTAGTTAATATCATAACCATTGGATCAAATTTAATTTTTCACTATAAAAATTTAACTCCATCACCAAATTTTATGCAATGAATATTGATTTTAAAAAATTTATAAAGAAAGATGAACAAACCCATAGACGTTCTCTGTCTAATAATTCTAATTTTTCACTTAAATCAACTAAATCTATGACTAGTTTACGAAGTCTGGGAACTCATTCAAGATCCAATTCCGGTGGATCGGGGTCAATGAATTTTTTGAAAAAAGGTAAAGAAGGTAGAGGTTCTGTTAGTAGTTCGGCGTCTGGTTCTACTTCCGGCTCTGGTAGTCGTCAAGGATCAATAGGGAGTCATCATAGTGCACAAGGAATTCATAGATCAAAGACGTTGCATACGGGCTCGAGCGCCGGGGCAAGTGCCCATGCCAATTCTGGTGCCAATGCTAGCACCAGCTCTGGACGTAGTAGTTCAAAGCATAGTTCAAGTCATTCACATTCAGCACGTCCTGGTTCATCACGTAAAAATTCCCATACTAGTGCCCATACATCTCCAATCATCCCCCAATCGGGTACGTACCATGCACGCCCTAATTTGGTCTCGAGAGGCAGCTCAAACTCTCACAACGGTGGATCTCATGCATCTCATGCATCTCATGCATCCCATGGATCTCACAATCATAAAGAACAATCAAAGACTCTTCATAAATCACAGTCCATATCAAACATTTCACAATCTCTTAGAAAAAAACCAAGCAAGTATAAAGAAGATCTTATAAAGCATGAATGTACTTGTAAAGGCTGCAAAAAAGGATCTTCAAATCATCATCATGGACATCAAATTTACCAACATCACGATCCTAAATCGATTGATTCGGTGGACAATTTTGCCAATAATATATTGGACTTTGTTTGTAACAAACGTGAAGTTAAGTGGAATATATAGCATACAATCCTTGCATAATAATGAATATCTACATGTATTACTCTATAAGCTCTATTTACAATTTGGCTGCAAAAAAAAAAAACATCTGAAAACTAAGTACGTCTAAGTTGACCTAGTCTGGCCTCTAATTTCTTATTGAAATCACCATTTTTATAGTCCAAAAGATAAGTTTGACAGTCAATTTCATTTAAATTGTTAATGTCAACCAATTTAATCACTTTCTTGGAAATATCAGCGTGAACTAAACTGGTTTTATTAACATTAATAACGTCAACTTCTTTGGATAATACTGTTACCTTATCAGTAATATAAATGGTTTCAACTTTACCATTCTTCTTTAAATGTAATGGGAATTGATATAATTTACTTTGCACTTGCTCAATAACTAAATTATCATCTTTAACATTGATTTGTAAGGTTGGGTATTTCTCATATCTAATCCAAATATTAATAAATGATAAAATATCTTTATCAGAATTATCATTTAAAAATTGCCAAATTTCATGGGCCTTGATGGTTTTAAATCTATTTGATTCAATAAATTTACCTAAAAGCTCAAGAAATTGGTCAATACCAAATATAGTACTTAACATATTAAGAATAAGAATACCCTTTTCATAAACCTCATTATTAAACAAATAACTGGTAGTGATGTTGTTATTAATTAAAAGAGAATTCATGAATTTTTGAATACAAACTTCATTTCTGCCTAAAGTTCGAATATGAACATTTATTAATTCAGCGGTAAATTCATCAGGTTTATTAGTTAATAAACTAACAAAATAATTACCTAAAAAGGTAGCAAAAGATTCATTTAACCAAAGATATTTCCAATCATCAAATGAAACCAAGTTCCCAAGCCATTGATGAACAATTTCATGGGTAATCAATTGAAGAGTTTGACTTTGAGGTCCATTGAATAAATGGTCTTTCATAATGGTTATGATCCCCCAATTTTCTGTGGCTCCTTCAGTTAAAAAAGGTACTCCAACGAAATCAAGCTTGGCTAATGGATATTTACCAAAGTATTTAGAAACTAAAGGTAAAACTAGTTCTATGGTTTTCACTAGTTCATTGGAATTACAAATTTCTCCCTTTGGATGATAGACTCTAATAGGAATTGGAGATTCACTACTTTCACTATAGTCAAAATCACCTACTAAAAATGCAAAATTCGATGTCAACATCGCTGGTGTTTGTTTAAATGTCACCGTTTTGGTAGCACCATCCTCATTGACCACATCTACAGGAGAGTTTGATAAAACTTCAAATTTACTGGAGGTGGTGATACTTAAGGTGATAGGCACCTTCAATGCTAATTCGTCAATACAAGGGAAGATATATCTGGCATAAATTGGTTGTGTTTGAGTACAAATGAACGTTTTATCACCCACTTGGTTCTTAAACACACCTTTTACTTGCTGTGGGCTAGTAACGTTGGTAATGGTACCGATATATTTGATCTTAACAATGGCATTCCCGGTGATTTGGGTCTCCGGATCTAAAGATAAAGTGACTCTTTGGGTTTCCCGATCCAATGCTACATTTGCTTTGATATCGTTAACAAAAGCTTGCAAAATTATTAAATTTTCAACATTCAATACGATGCTAAACGAAGATGATTCATTGGCTGTAACCGGGAACTCTACCACACCTTGGAAATTTGGTTTTTCGGGAGAAATGTTTAAACTAACATTGTAAGCTTCCGGAAGGAGCTTGTTGATGACTAATAACGAGTCCATGACTTATTTTAATGATGATCTGTACAACCCAATTTTTCTTTTGCAGCCGCTGGACCCCAACAAAAATGAAAAATTTTCGCGATAGTTGCAGGTACCGAGTATCAGATCCTCCTATCCGATTACAAATACAATTGGGAACTGTTAATTGGTGGAGTTTTATAGATTTAAATTATTATTCATAAGGCCAATTGCTAAGTTCAAAAAAAAATCGGCTCTAGTTTCGAAATCATAAAGTTATTCTACTAAAACAATATCCCCACAAATCGAGTGAAAAATTCTTACTAACACATTGATGGTGGATACTTTTAAGGACATTGGTACCATTAAAATCGACACTTCGGGTGCTTACATTGCTAATGATTTGGTGCTTCATGTTAGTGATGAAAGTCAAAGTTCCACTTCCCCATCTTCCGAAAATAGTGAACCGGAACCTGAACAAGATACTGAAGATTCCGAAGATATCATCTTAGAACAAAAACTGGACGAATTTGACTTGACCAAAAATATAACATTGCCTCAACATAACTCCGAAATCATCCATGTTTCTGTAGATATAGGCGGAACCTTGACTAAATTGGTATATTTCACCAAAACCAAAAAGATTAATGAAAAATTAAGCGGTGGGAAACTTCATTTTAAAGACTTTCAAACGGAAAATTTCGATAACGAAGTGCTTAAATTCATGATTAAGTTGATTAAAAGATCATTTAATAAAGAAGGATTCCCTCCGATTACTTATATCATGGCTACTGGTGGAGGAGCTCATAAATTTTATAATTTAATGACTAAAACCTTCAAGAGGAAAAAATTACCCATGAAGATTATTGCTAAAGATGAAATGGAGTGTCTTATCAAGGGACTTGATTGGTTTATCACCAACATTCCCAACGAGATCTTTATCTATGATTTAGAGCTCAATGATACCAAATTCATATCTAATCCATATACTCATGATAAGCAAATCTATCCATATTTATTGGTTAATATTGGTAGTGGGGTGTCGATGATCAAAGTAACAGGCCCTGGACCTGAAGGATTTGAAAGAGTCGGTGGATCTTCCTTGGGAGGTGGTACATTATGGGGGCTCTTATCGCTATTAACTGAAGCTAAAGATTATAATGAAATGTTAGAGATGGCTCAAAGAGGTAATAACGAAAATATTGATCTTTTAGTTGGTGATATTTATGGTACCAATTATAATAAAATTGGATTGAAATCAAATCATATTGCATCTTCATTTGCAAAAGTATTCAAAAAACTAAGATTTAATGGTAACGCCAAGCTTGGAGCTGCTGAAAAATTAGCCCTATTTAAATCTGAAGATATGGCCAGATCTTTATTATATCTGGTTTCTAATAACATTGGACAAATTAGTTATTTACAAGCGCTTAGATTTGATTTAAAAAGAATTTATTTCGGCGGTAGTTATATTTCAGGACATATGCAAACCATTCATACATTAAGTTATGCAGTTAATTTCTGGTCAAAGGGAGAGATGAAATCATATTTTTTAAGGCATGAAGGGTATTTAGGATCAGTTGGAGCATTTATGTTTGGACCAAATGTCACAGAATAGAAATAGGGCTGGTACCAATTACTAGCACCCATTTCTATTACATTTATTTCTTATTTATTCACTATTATCGGTGCTAGTATTTATTCTGTATATTAATGCAACATCATTTCAGGTTACATCGGTTGCATTTTTCACCATACAACCAGCGCGAAAAAAAACAAAAGTATAAATTGTAATCGATACCTCTCAATTATAATGAGTGATACAATTCCTATTGAACCAAATTTAGTCCCTTTACCGTCTAATAAGTTCAAGTCAAACCAAGATAAATTGTATTATACAAGTCCTATCATTCATACCCTTCATTCAGAGTGGATAGACTCCCCAATACCTAATAACTCTCCCATCTCATATAATTCCCCACCTAAAAAAAACATGTCGGTGACAATTACTCAACAACCAAAATATGAAACTCCTACAAAGTCAAAGCAGGCTTATATGACTCCAATAACGGATAAGATCAACAGCATAAAAATCGATGAAAAAGTGTTAAGTCGAAGTTCTTCCACCACAGAAAGTTCACCTGCTAGTCCAATTCAAACTCAAAAGTCTGGTGAAAAATCGCTGGTTTCATCATCAAATCAACCTAAATCAATTAAAAATGTATCACCGATGGATATTTTCTGGGAAATGCTTAATAATATTACGGGGAAAGATAAAATGGCTAAAGTAGGTCAATATTTAATTCGTCTTTTAGTTCATCATGCTAATAATACTCGAGATTATCTTAGTGATGATATAATAAATATTAAATCCATCGATGCCCGATACAATGACAAGACCAAACAATTCAATTTAATCAAGAATTTCTTGAGACATCCGGTGGATTTTGCACGTATAGTAATGATTTTAATATTATCAAGATTTTCTCTTCGATTTAAAGGTTTTGTTGGAGGAATTTCAATGTATAGACAATTCTTAAGGTTTGGTAAATCACCTTTTAGAATAAGAGATCTTTATACCAAAATTAACCAAGCTAATCAAACTAAATCCCTCGATAAATTATTCAATAAGAAGTTTCTTGGAGAATTAATTGGATTATACTATGGTTTAAATGATGAAGCATTATTATTATTTAAACTTGGATTTTTCAGAAACAAGGTTTTCCATAAATTTGCTGCTAGACACGAATCATTAGCTTGGTATTATGATTCAATACTTGGAATTTATAATGCATTAAATAATATTAAAGATCTTTCAAGAAAAGAAATGGATTTAAAAATTTCAATTGAAGTTAAAAATAAGGCTAAAATCTTATCAAAACAAATTTTAGGATTAAGTTCTAAAAATGATAAAGCTCTTGTAAATTATTTAAATGAAAATTCTAATAATTATGATATTAAAGAACTTGAAGAAATTCAGTTTAAAAAATATAATGCGTACTTGGATCTTTATAAATGGTTAAGTGATTTCATATTTGATAGTTATACTGTATTTGGTATGAAACTACCATTTGAAACTTTACAAATATGGTTAGGATTATCAGCTTCAAGTTTAAGTACCTATAAGATATATAGAGAAACTAGACGAAAATTAGCTTGATTTATGAATCGGGCCATGGTTTGGGACCGTGATGTTTCCGTATTACTGCCGTGTTACTGCCGTGTTGCTACCGTGTTGCTACCGTGATACTGCCGTGGCTTTGAGCGGTATCTGCAAGGTTAATAATTTAGTACCCTTTTTATTTATGTAATATACTTTATAGCATTTGACCAATTTTAGCGAATTCTATTTTCTGATTTAATAAGGTACCCCCTGTGCCCTAAATTTTTAAACCAGTTAAAGCTTACATTCTCTTGGTATATGTAAATTAAAAGATAGTTTTCGGCATGCATTTCCATGAACACGACCGTAATTACTGTAGGTTGACGCCCAAAAAAATTAACATTACCCCAACGTAATTAGGGCTGAGGACGGCATTTATCATGAAATATGTTTATGCTTGTAGTAGTACTGTATTGCCTGTATTGGTTATGAAATACCTTTCCTTATTTAGTAAGGTGGTGTGATAAAATAGTTGTAGTACATCGCTAAATTTTAGCCTTTGCAGTAATCTTCATAACATCGATTAATGCCATCTAACCCCATCGGGTTTACTAGGAAGTAATTTCATAAATAATTTATGGCTAAATGATGTAACATTATTTGTTATTAACGCAAACTGTCACCAAATTATTAAAATTTGACCAAGTCCTACTTTGTGAAACTAATATAAGTGGGTTCTCTTTTGCATCAAATTGTATGCCGCTTATTCGGATGTCTCCGATTGGTGTCCAATTACCCTTTTGCTTAATGCTTGTGACCGCCAGTGCTATTATATATTTTAATGAATTGTATATTCAACATGTACTCATGGTGATCTCATTGGTTGATAATACAACCCTTTATACTGTTGAATGGGTGCCTCTAAAATATAAATTTAAACAATGGCCAATAATATCACTTTCATTTGTTTTCGCTAAAATATACTCGAGACTCGAGTCCCAAACATGTAAGAAGAATGTTATCGTTTAATAGTCAACTCTGCATAATACGTAAGTGACGAATATTTGAAACTGCACCAGCAAAAACAATCTTGGGGAGCAGATATATGCATATGAACTAAAGTAATAATTAAAGGCGTGGTTCGTAAGAGATGATAAGTCCGAGGTTTTGTTTATTAGAAACAATGTTATTGGTCTATTAAGGCCACATCATTAGATATCAATAATCTCATAAAATTATTGTTGATACCTAATTAGGTAATTATGTCTGAGGCGAAAAATTTTAAAACTACTAAAATAGTCTACTCAGAGCATACCAGGCTTCATGATACTAGATAATGGTAATTATCATCCATGGTTACAGTTAATCCCTCTAACAACCCGCACCTCTCTCAAATGGATGTCGCATCTGAATAAGTAAAAATTCGCTACATGTATATGACAATTCATTAGAAGGGTTAATAAATTCGTCATGTAA
>JAJLZA010000034.1:0-50258 GCA_030571925.1 Yamadazyma epiphylla | reverse complement strand
GAACCAGAACCATTAGAACCAGAACCATTAGAACCAGAACCATTAGAACCAGAACCATTAGAACCAGAACCATTAGAACCAGAACCATTAGAACCAGAACCATTAGAACCAGAACCATTGGAACCAGCATTAGATCCACTAGAGCCATTAACATCTCCACCTGATCCAGTACCTCCAACAGTAGTAGTATATATAGTGGTAATAGCTTCCGGTTGTTTACCTCCTGTAGCTGGTGGATTAATTGTAGTGGTCACAACAACAACTTCAGTTTTAGTTGGGGTTTCCACAACTACAGTTAAGTCCCCATTTTCAGCGGTCTTGACATAAGTTTCTGGAACCTTTCCTGAACAAGCAACAGTAGCAGTTACAACTGGAGCAGCGGCAGGGGTTTCAATAACAATTACCAAATCCCCATTATCACAAGTTCCACAAGTTTGTGTATATGTTCTAGTGGTCTTTTCATTACATGGGAGAGTAACTGTCTTGACTGGAACTGGGGTAGCAACAACAACAGTTGGATTACCGTTTTCACCTTGGGTGGTGTAAGTTGAGGTAATACTATTAGTCCATGGAATAGTAATAGTTGGAGCTGGAGTTTCGATAACAATAGTTCTTTCACCGTCTGGACCAGTAGTTGTATAGGTTGATGTAAATGTACCGGTCCATGGAATAGTAGTAGTGTCTACGCCTGGAACTGATTTAGTAGTAATAACTTCTGGGTGACAAACATCACCTTCACAAACAGTAGTGGTGAATGAACCGGTCTTACAGGTGGAACCTGTACAAGTAATAGTAGAGGTTGGTTCGGATGCAGTTTCAGTTGTAACCCATTCGCTGAAGCAAACTTTACCAATACAAGTAGTACTAAGAGTTGATCCAGTTTGACAGGTTTCACCGTAACATGTAGTAGTAACAGTTGGAGTTTCACCACTTGATGGTGGAACAACCGTTGCAGTTGTAATAATATGTGGAATACAAACTGAACCACTACATTCAGTGACAGTAGTTTCACCAGGTACACAAGTAGTACCAGTACAAGTGACAGTAGATGTTGGTGGATCTACTCTTGTAGTGGTAGTAACAACAGTGCTACAGATAGATCCAGAACATTCGGTACCAGTGGTAATACCTGGGGTACAAGTTTCACCGTAACAGGTAATAGTATCAGTTGGAATATCTGGGCCTGAAGTAGTAGTGGTTGTAATAACTTGTGGATGACATACACCATCAGTACAAACAGTAGTTAAGGTAGTACCAGTTTGACAAGTCTCACCAGTACAAGTGACAGTGGAAGTGTCAGTAGATGGTTCAATTGAACTTGGGGTAATAGCAGTGGTGGTAATGACCCATGGATCACACACACTTCCAGTACAAATAGTAGTTTCAGTAGTACCTGTTTGACAAGTAGCACCGATACAAGTAGCAGTTGAAGTCTTGGTAGTTGGTGCTGGTGGTACAGATGAATCTGTGGTTTCAGTGGTGATATGGATTGTTTCACAAATAGTTCCAGAACAAATAGTAGAATCGGTAGTACCAGTTTGACAAGTAGCACCAGTACAAGTAACAGTTGAATATCTTGTTGGACCTGGTGGTACAGATGAATCAGTGGTTTCAGTTGTGATATGGTATGGTTCACAAACACTTCCGGAACAGATGGTAGTATCAGTAGTACCAGTTTTACAAGTAGCACCAGTACAAGTAACTGTTGAATACCTGGTAGTTGGTTCACTGTTAGAAGAACTTGGGACTACAGTTTCAGTAGTAATAACCCAAGGTTGACATTCTCCACCGAGTGTACAAATGGTGGTTTCAGTAGTACCAGTGTGGCAAGTAGAACCAGTACAAGTCACAGTTGAAGTCTTAGTTGGAAGTGGTGGGTTTGATGAACTTGGAGTTGATGAATCAGATGATGAAGGGATAACAGTTTCTGTAGTAATTACGCTTGTCTTACAGTTATCACCAGTTGCACCAACCATACAAGTAGATTCGGTAGTTACACCTGTCTCACAAGTAATACCAGTACAAGTTACTGTAAAAGTTGGAATTGTACCACTTGAAGATGGAACTGGTTCACTGGATGAAGATGGTACTTGTTCACTGGATGAAGATGGTACTTGTTCACTGGATGATGAAGGAGCTGGTTCACTAGATGATGAAGGAGCTGATTCACTGGATGAAGATGGAACTGGTTCACTGGATGAAGATGGAACTGGTTCACTGGATGAAGATGGAACTGGTTCACTTGATGAAGATGGTACTTGTTCACTGGATGATGAAGGAGCTGGTTCACTGGATGATGAAGGAGCTGGTTCACTAGATGAAGATGGAACTGGTTCACTTGATGAAGATGGTACTTGTTCACTTGATGAAGATGGTACTTGTTCACTTGATGAAGATGGAGCTGGTTCACTTGATGAAGGAACTGGTTCACTTGATGAAGATGGTACTGGTTCACTTGATGAAGATGGAGCTGGTTCACTTGATGAAGGAACTGGTTCACTTGATGAAGATGGTACTTGTTCACTTGATGAAGATGGTACTGGTTCACTAGATGAAGATGGAACTTGTTCACTAGATGAAGATGGAGCTGGTTCACTTGATGATGGAACTGGTTCACTTGATGAAGATGGAGCTGGTTCACTTGATGAAGGAACTGGTTCACTTGATGAAGATGGTACTTGTTCACTTGATGAAGATGGAGCTGGTTCACTTGATGAAGGAACTGGTTCACTTGATGAAGATGGAGCTGGTTCACTAGATGAAGATGGTACTTGTTCACTTGAAGATGAAGATGGTACTTGTTTACTAGATGAAGATGGAGCTGGTTCACTTGATGAAGGAACTGGTTCACTAGATGAAGATGGAACTGGTTCACTTGATGAAGATGGAGCTGGTTCACTAGATGAAGATGGTACTTGTTCACTTGAAGATGAAGATGAAGGTGTAAATGTGGGAGTTTCGATATAAACGGTCCCTCCATCACTATTTATTACACTTGTAGTCGTGGTGAAGGTACCAGTCCAGGGAATTGTGGTAGTTACGATAATTGGACAATTACCATCATTTTGAAGTGTGTAATAGAATGGAAGATTGTCACTAACAACAGAACCATCAGGATATGTCGCCCCAAGGTTTAAACTTGCTGCTCCTGGAGCTTCATTATAAAAAAGGATTTTAAAGGGGTAGTAGACCCCTTCCTCAAGAGAAACTGTAACTCCATTTTGTACGGCATCTCCATAAACACCAGAACCAAAAAGAAGTGGGTCTTCCAGGAGTGTTTCATCACTACAACAATTCATTGCAACACCATCACCTATAAATAACTCAACTGCATCATCAATATAAGAGAATGTAAACGAATAGCTACCTGTTTGTGGTGCTAAAAAATAGCCAGTTAGTTTAACACCAAAATGACTTGTATTGGTAATTCGTCCATAAATAGATCCAGTAGAAGCCGTAGTTATTTGTAAAAATTGAAAGTTTGGATTTCGAACTCCTCTAACAATTTCATCACCTGAACTTGTATTAATATCATCTAGTTGTTGCTTTTGAGCTGCTTCACTTAGTTCACGTTGCATAAGAACATCATCTACGAAATAAGCAACAAGGCCAGGGTTAACAGATTCTGGGGCACAACCTTTCGGATCAGCCGCTTGTGTAATCGAGATCAATACCAGAAGTATTAATAAAATTATAAATCTCATGGAAAGCTTAATAATTTTTAGGGTTAATATTTATCGGTATTTATATAGATTTTTAAAGGATTCGTGTTCAATAATTGATATATCCAAATGTAGTTATTGCGATATAAAGAAAAAAACATCTTATTGTAATATATTCCTTTCTGTATAAATTCGGTACTTCAACGCATCGTTTTTAGTAACTAGCTAAAAACAACAGAAATACGTGTTCGTTTTATTGCGACAAAATTACTTAATTTGAGCGTTTTGAAAAAACAAAAAAAAAAATTCGCTTCTCATTTTTAAAACCAATCTCAAATTAGCTTCATTAGGAAGCAAAAATAATTTGTGAAAATAATGGATTTTAGAAACTGCCAAGTTGTTCGATTTCAAGTACCAAAATAAATTCCATCTTCTGAGCCTTGTATATTCATGCAATAGCTCTAATAAATATTTATTTTTTTTCTTGAGTTTCTGGTCGAAAACATTTCCTAAAGTGGGTTTCTTGGAGTTATTATTTTTTCCTTGAGTTATTTGACTGAGATAAGCGGCACGACATTATTGCCTAATTTAGCTTGTTGTTTTCAGCATGTTGTTTTTAGCTTGTTGTTTTTAGCTTGTTGTTTTCAGCATGTTGTTTTTAGCTTGTTGTTTTTAGCTTGTTGTTTTCAGCTTGTTGTTTTTAGCTTGTTGTTTTTAGCTTGTTGTTTTTAGCTTGTTGTTTTTTGAAGACTGGAGTCAAAAAATCGTTTCTAGAAAAATATTGACAGATTTGCGGTTATAGTTTTCAGTACAGACAATGTTCTAGCATACTAGTGATATAGCTTATATTAATCATCATGATCTAATTTTTTACAATTACTCCCATAAACATACACTCTGGTAAGGAATATTGAATAAGATCACAAACACGGTTACGGGAGCGGTTATAGTGGGTGTTATAGCCACGGAGCCATGTTTCATATGTTAGGGTTTGTAGATTTTCAACTCGACTGCAAAACATAGGTCATTTATGAGGCTTTGTCAGATTCCTCTTACGTTATTCTAGGCGTGTTTATCCGGAGCGCGATTTTCCACCCTACATTGTTCTGCAGTGAAATGCCAGTCCCCTCTCTGAAAGTGACACGTAGCTAAATTTTAATACAGATATTCAATCTTACAGATTGCTATGAGATATAAATATGCTTTTTGAATTTTCTTAAGATTTAAATAACAATCCCTTTTCCTCATATTGTAGAATACGAAAGCAAAGAACCATTTAGCGATATATAAACTTTTGGAATTCATTATTAATATATGCTTTTATACTAGACTCAAATTTTTGATTATGGTTTTATAAATGAGTTCTTTATGTCGTGAAGAAGAAACGCTCTAGAGCTTGCTGACAGAGAAGAAATCAGCAATTTTGGAGATTAAGCACGATTTCTAAATACTAAGTTCACGTCACGAATCTTCATAGAACTATATAATATAGGTCATATTTTCAGGATAACAAATGTTCTTTACCCTTGTAATCGCTTTTTTATAACTCGTTTTTTTATTTTCTTTAATCAAAACCTAATCAGTAACATTACAATTATTAACCATACATATGTGTATATCTATCACGTACTTACATAGGTAACTAATTACTTATGAAGGCATACTATCATATTTAATGCTAACTCGCTGATTTATTACGCAAATAACTTTTTGTATATGCCATATAGGACACATATGGTATACAGGTACTGCATAATTTCAGTTACATCTATCATCTAATTCGACACTAAAAAAGTATACTAGGTGGCCATATCTTTAAAGGTTTGTTACTATTTAACAAACCTTAAACCATATATTTCAGTAATATCGACTTTGTATTATAGAACAGTAATTCAATAAGCTGCAATATTAATTACACTTAATCGGCAGACACTGATCGTCGCTGAAAGTTATGTTTGTTTAGCTTAAGAAAATAAAACTCGCCAATCCCAAATTGGATTTCGGGGTGGCAGTTCATTTTCAATTATGCCACTCATATTGTTTCAACTTTTATAGGCATAGATTGTACTATCCTGGATCATTTCGGAGTACATATGCAACTATCTGCAATTGCATTTTTAAGGCTCGAAAAATAACCCAAAAGGAAATTTTGGGAAACGAAAGTACTGAGATGCATGTGTTGCAGATAGTCACATACTTCCCAAAGCGATTTTTTTTTTGCTTATAGATTCCAAAACCTGTAAACTAAAATAGGAAACGCGGTGACCGACTCATTAATAATGATGTGTCCACTTCACTTTTGAACACATGTCTTTATTCAATAATTCTCGGGTACATTCAAAGCTAGCCCTCAGTTCTTTGACAAAAAGTATCAACTACTTTACAATTATAACATTAATCTCCTGATGTCAAGACACACACAAAAAAGGCTCAATACAAAAATACGAAAATAGCTACTATTGTAGAAATAGTCATTCCTGATCTATAGGTTTAATCGTACCATCTTAGATACTTCGCACCAATTGCAGCAAATGCCTAAATTCGGAAATTTTTTGGCGGACTAAAGATCGCATCTTGTCCGATAAGATAAAATGAGGTCAGAGTTGATTTGGAAATATTCCAATGACTGTTTCCAAGATTAAGAGTGTAGCAATTATAGGTGGAGGACCAAGTGGAATGGCCCTGGTAAAGACTTTGAATGCAGAAAAAACAAACTTTGATATAGACTTATACGAATCTCGAAATGCTTTAGGAGGTATTTGGAATTATTTTCCTAATAAAAGTAAGTATCAATCTGACGATGATCTTATTAGGAACAACGAATACAATCACTCTCCAATGTACTATAAGTTAGAAACAAACATTTTACATAAGTCCATGGAGTTTACCAATTTTCATTTCCCTGAAGGCAGTGAAGATTTTCCTCATAGAACTGAAGTATTGAAGTATTTGCAAAACTATGCTCTTTCTATTGGTCCCCACACTCCATATTTGAATACAAGAGTAAGCTCTGTAAAGAAGAAAAACGATAAGTGGATTGTTTCAAGTTTCAATGTCTTAAATAATAATTCAATTGATAAAGAATATGACGCGGTAATCGTTGCCAATGGGCATTTTGAGAAACCACTAATTCCTGAAGTAAAAGGGTTAGAAGAATGGAATAAATTAGATCCTAAATCTATATCACACGCTAAGTTTTATGACAAGCCCAACGAATTTAAAGATAAAACTGTTTTAGTCGTAGGAGGTATTGCTAGTGGAAGTGATATTGCGATTCAATTATCATCAACAGCTAAAAAGATTTATGTGTCTTGTGATGAGACTACAATTTTAACCAAGATCAATGACAATCCTTATATTGAATTAATTCCTCGAATTGATGAATATGTTTTTGAAAGTAGGGCTATAAAATTCAATGGTAAAACGATTTCTGGTATAGATAGTGTTATATTTTGTACTGGTTATTTATACGATATCCCATTCTTGAAGTTGGATATTTGCAAACTGAAATATGTCAAAGATTTATATAAACAAATATTTTATGTAAAAGATCCTTCTTTGACTTTTGTTGGGTTAGCCAAAGAAGTTAGTCCTTTTCCAGTGGCCGAGGCCCAAGGAAGCATTATTGCAAGATATTTCAGTGGTAGACTCAGACTTCCTTCAACAGATGAAATGTTGGAAATTTCGAATAAAGAATTAGAGGAAAAAGGGGTTCGTTTACATGGATTGAAGTTTCCAAAAGAGGCCGACTATGTTAATGATTTATTCAAAACTATCGAGGAACAAAAATTATATGATGGATTCATTTTTGACAAATATGAAGGTGAGAGAGTTGAAATGAAGAAACATGTTGCTGATGTAAAATTAAAACGAGTAATTGCTAATAGTAAAAATATAATAGATTCAAGATCATAGATACCTATATAGAATTACATAGAATTATATATTAGATAAAATGATGTCATCCCATTCATATTTGTTAATATTCTCAAGTGGTAATAATGGCTTTCTTCTATTATTGTAATTGTAAAAACTAAAATCGATATCTGACCAACCAATACCCCTTACTAATTCTATACCTTCATCTGCTATAGCTGTATAAGATGCTCTGAAATGAGCTGTAGACTTAATAGCAATGATGAGAGGTTTATCTTCTCTTATATCTATCCCTATATTTATAAAAGCGTTAATATCATATGCTTGAATTCTTTCTGTTGTCACAATTATCAACCCATTTTTAACCTCAAGTAATGCCGTGGGGCCAGCATATAATCTTGCCCCATGCATCATATTTCCAATATTGGTATACTCATAGGTCAATAATTTCTTCACTTTAGCTCTAAATTTGAGTATTTCAGTCTTAGGATGACTTAATGAGGTACCAAATGAAAATTCATATTCATTATTTTCTCCAATCATATAAGCATCTTGGACAACACTTGGATCCACATGAAATGCACTAACAAAATTACACTTTGATTTAATAAGCATGGAAAGCAATTGTGTTTCATCAGCTTTTCCTCCAGCACCTGGAGAATCTGATACATCAGCAACCACCACTCTACCTTTACTACCCTTTAATTCTATAGTATCCCATGCATCTTTTATTAAAGGTATATCACTTAATAAATCGTCTTTTAATTTCCATACCAATTCCAGAATTTCTTTATAAGCTTTTGTACAAGGCTCATATAATTCATTAGTAGCTATTAAAGACATACCTAAATCATAGCAATCTCCAAATGCAAACCCACCAGCTAAACATAAATCAGTAATATTATATTTTATTTTAATTATATCTAGTTCTTTAACTAATTTATGATATGGAAGATCATTAACTGTTGCTTGTTTCGGTAAACTAGTAATAATTGGCAATGGAAATTTAAAAGATTTCATAGCCAGTTTAGCAATAGCTTTATTACGAGCAATATTGGAACAAAGTTTTCCTCTATTAAATGTATCTATATGAGGATATTCAATACCTACAATTGTAATATCACTCAAATCTACCAACTTATTGCTTATGTTTGCATGAAAATCTAATGTTACACCTATAACCGTGTTATTATTGTGTCCTACTGAATTTTTGAACTTCTCTAAAAGCTCACCCTCGGGGTCTTTGATCGAATCAACTAAATTAGCACCATGTAGAAGAATCATTAAAATATCTGGTGATCCATTTAATTTCAAGTAGTCTTCATAAGTATTCAACATATCATTTAATATAGCTTCATAAGCTATACGTTTCATCTTACCTCCTGGATTAGATGCTGTGCATACACCTACGTCAATCTGATCTTCATTAAGTATAAAAGGCTCTAATACGCCTGTAATCCAGTCTAAATCTTTTCCAAATCTTTTCTTGACATTCTCAAATCCTTTTAAATAATGTCTTCTTTTAAAGTCATCAATTGTAACGGAAGTAGGCACAAAAGAACTAGCTTCATGAAACAATTGTGTAATAAATACTTTCATACTAGGGTTAAAAATATAATATTATTTTGAGAATAATGTGGTATAAGATTTAGATCCTAACTGGGAAATTTTGATGCGGACTTCTTCGGCAGATCTGTAACACAAAATGATTTTTATGGATATTGTCACATCTCATGCGATAAAGTAGATATGTAAAATAATTTAATGGTTAATAAAACATTAGAATTAATATTTCTTTAATTTTGAGCTAGAAATTATTATAATTCAAATTACGCAATACAATATATATTAATTATTTTCTTTCACACTTTTATTTTCGGCGATTATAGACCTGGAATGTTCAGAAATATTTTCAGAAATATTTTCAGAAGGTTCATCAACATAGACATCATAGTAGTGTTTGTTTTTCAATTTACCTTTTTTCTCAAGATATTGAATGAATGCAATAATAAGAGCAGTAACACCTTCTAATGCAAAGAAAAAGAATGTTATTGGATAAGCATACTTATATCTTGGAGCTTGATCAGCTGGGTACAAATACAATGGGACCCAAGTTGTAAAAACGAAAGAAACAACTTCAACAAAACCAATTAACAAATATCTTTGTTCAACATTTGTGCTTAATGTCTCAGAAATCCAAGCAATGAATAATGCACCTGCACCAGTTTCTGCGAACAAAAGATACCAACCTGTAAATAATGCAGCTCGATTATTACTGGGCCATACCCAAAGAATTATAGACCCAATCATGGCAGGAATTGTTGCAAGAAAAATAACTGGCCATCTTCTTCCAATACCGTCTGATAACCATGCCCAAGTTAAAGTGAAAACTATCTGCAAACCATAACCAGCAGTAGGCAAATTATTAATTTGACTGATGGAATACTCACCAGTGGATTTAAGCCAAAGATTCATATATCCATATAATCTAATTCCCAAAACATGAGCAGTAAAAGCTATCGAAAAAAGATAAAATGGCCAATCTTTGAATAAATCAATAAAATCTTGGACTTTTATATTAGGTCTGGTGTTTCTCTTAGATCTTGTCATTCTTTCAATACCCACTTTTCGATCTGATTCAGTAAACCATTTGGCCTTTGAAGTAAAAGGTTCATCTGGAATAGCAAAATAACCAACCAAAGCGACAGGCATGGTGATAATACCATCGAAGATAAATAACCATCTCCAAGCTTCAAGGCCACCTTTTCCGTTCATACCCAGATGCAAACCAGATTGTAAGTACCCAGAAAACATTTGCGCAGCACTAGAAGAAGTTTGAAAAATACATGCCCTTTTACCTAATTCTTCAGGTAAGTAGAAGTTTGAAAGGATAGTCATGATCCCAACATAAGCAGTACTTTCAAATAAACCAACGAAAAACCTCATGACGTACAAGTACTTTACACTAGTCGCACCAGCCATGGCCATTACAAATGCTCCATAAGCTATTTCCATAGTGGGCAAAAATATAGATGGTCTGATTTTATTAATAGCATATTGTGATGGAACTTGTCCTATAATATATCCAATGTAATACCAGGTTGAGGTCCAATTATATTGAGTACCACCAAAATTTAAATCTTCTTTCATACCCGAAACATACGCATTTGCAATATTTGTTTGATCAAGATATTTAACAAAATATGAAATACAAACATACGTTAAGATCCAGCAATCAATTTTGAATATATACCTTCTTTCTCTAGGTGATTTATCAAGAGAATCCCAAATTATACCTCTAAATTTCTGTATTGGGGATTTTTTTTCATCCAAAGAGTTTGGATTAGAGGAAGTATTACGGATGTCTAATTCTGATTGATCCTTTTCACTCATTATCTGAATAAAATTTGTAAAAAATGGAGATTATTCACTCGTAATATAACCTCATCTCAGATTTTCTGTGGCTAAAATCATAGATAAAAAAAGTCCGATTCATAATTTCCCAAATAGGAAATTAGCTAGATCAAACTAAAAGAACAAAAACTAAAAGCTTAGCTTTATTAACTTGTTACATATTAAGATGTGGCTCAATTTACTTTCTCAAATGGAATACATTTTGACTGGTAATTACTCGCTTTCCGTATGTGGCTCCATGGTTTAATTAATCACCGCTTTTATAAGCTCAAAATTCCGACAAAAGTCCGACAAAAAATTTCCTTTTTAGGGTATTCAAGATGCCTACATAAATTTGATAAAGTGACGCAAACTCATTCGTTTTTACATAATTTTTCAAAATCATGGTATCCGAAGAAGAAGCCAAGCAAGTATATCAAAATGCTATCCATTTTGATGGGTTGAATATCTGTAATTTTGGTGAAGAAATCTTTAAATCTTGGAGGGAAGGTGGAATTACTGCTGTTTCTTGTACCTGTGGATTATGGGAAAACTTCCATGCTTCAATTGCAAACATTATACAATGGAATAAATGGTTTGATGAATATTCCGATCTTATTATACAAGTTCACAATATAGATGACATTAAGCGTGCAAAAGATGAGAATAAAACTGGTGTTATCTTATCATGGCAGAATACCTCGGGTATTGAAGATCAGTTAGGTTATCTTCAAATATTTAGAGATTTGGGAGTCAGAATCATGCAATTAACTTATAATACTCAAAACTATTCTGGTGCTGGATATACAGAACTAAAGGATTCCGGTTTAACTGGATTTGGTAGAGAAGTAGTCGATGAAATGGCAAGATTAGGAATTGTATGTGATCTTTCTCATGTTGGTGAACAGACTACAAGAGATGTAATTGAATACGCTAAAAAACCGCCATGTTTTTCTCATATATTGCCTGCAGCCTTAAAAGAAAGTGGCAGAAATAAATCAGATGAGTTAATAAAGTTAATTGGAGAAAAAGGTGGGTTTGTAGGTATCAGTCAATTTGGACCTCATATGCCAAAAGGAAATGACTCTACTATTGATGATTATGTAGACGTTGTTGATTACGTCATTTCATTAATAGGAGAAGATTCAGTTGGTATTGGATCAGATGCTTCAGAAGGACACGGAAGACCATCACCATTTATGGAATGGTGCAATAGAGATAAAGGTTACGCTAGAAAAATGGCCCCATGGGGATCTCAAAAAGTCGTGAAGCCATTGGGTCCATTAGCTGAAAGACAAGAACTAGCATTAGCAATGGCTCGTAAAGGATGGTCCAAAGAAAAAATGGAAAAAGTATTAGGCTTAAATTGGCTCAATTATTTAGATAAAATATTTAACTCGTAAGTAGATATAAAATAAAAAAATTTAGTTAGCGATGACGCAATTCCGCAACTCTTCAAAATAATTCCGTAATTTGTAAGGGAGAAGTTTAATTTCTGCACATCCTTAAAGAGTACATTGATTTGAATAAGTATGCTTATTATTCCAAACAATGGACCTGACTATAAAGTTGACAAATAAGTTCCGAATACGGAATCTTCCGTTATATAAAGAAAGCGAGATTAAAAAAAAGTATTCTTGTATTGCATGTAGAGAGTCCAAGAAGAAGTGCTCAAAGGATTTATCTGGATGCTTTAATTGTATTAAACATGGAAGGCTGTGTGTTTATCCCGAAAGAAAGAAAAAGTACACTGCAATAGAAACACATCAACGTAGCCTACAAATGAACCAGATCGAGCTGTGGATGCAAAATTCAAATGATCTAGGATCTCTTCATACAGGCCAGCCCTTGCTAGAATCAACCAAATCTTTACAACTGAGTTTTCTATTTGATATCTTGGGTTTCCCTGATCCCAATTCATACAAGCATGAGGTCCATGAGAAGCCAAAACTATCTCGCAGCTTAACTAAAAATTTCATCGAAGCATTCTTTAAGCATAATCATAGATCCTATCCTTTTATCCACAAGTCTACTTTCCTTGAAAGATTTGAAAACTTGAGTACATTACATGAAGATGTAACTAATTATTATGAATTTGAGATTTATATGATCATGGCTATAGGGTGTACCACTTTATCAAGAGTCGGGCTATTGAATCAAGAGGACGTTTTCAGTAAATATTTCTCTTATAAATCGGCATGTTATCTTCATAAAGGCTTTGAAATATCTAAAATAGAATCTATAAAAATGATACTATTATTTTGTATATATTCCTTTTTTGAGCCTTCAAGATTTCATTCGTGGGATTTATTCGGTTTAATCTCAAGAGCATGCATAACGTTAGGGCTTAATAGAGGCGGAAATGGAACCAATAATCATAATAGTTTGGAAAACGAGATGAAAAACAGACTTTTTTGGAGTATTTATAATATGGATAGATTGCTATCAGTTACTCTTGGAAGGCCACTAAGTATTGCTGAGGATGATATTAGTGTTCCTTTTCCAGAAAGAATGGAAGACGAAGATCTATTTAGTTATAGAACTGTAATTTCTATTATAAAATTAAGACAGATTGAAGGAAATATCATTAAACGGGTATATTCAGTTAGATCTAAGGATTTTTACGATCAGAGTGAAATACACCGAATAAAAGAACAGTTAGATAATTGGTTACGAGAGAATCAGCCCAATTCTCCCGATTCATTAAAGTACCTTTCGTTTCATGGGTCAAGTTCATGGTACTCAACTAGGTACTATCATAATTTAATGTTGATATACAGACCTAGTTACTTATGTCCCCAACCAGACTTATCGCAATTGAACCAATTAGGAGAATACTGTTTGAAAACTCTTTCATTTACTAATAAACTATTCGACGCTAATCTTTTACCTTTAAATTGGATAACCTTATATAGGTTCTTATGTGTATGTTCCGGTACTTTATTTTGTCTTTGCAATTGGAATGTTGATTTGTCTGAGACAAAAACAGAATTTACTCTTGCTATAAAGATATTTAATGCTTTTAGTAAAAATTGGGTATTCGCAAGTAAATGTGCAATGGTATTTCAAAATATCGTCGATAATATTTTAGAAGTAAGCCTCACTGGTAGTGGGAACGAAGTTTCAAACGTGAAACAACTTTCGAGTGAATTGCTTGGTGCTAGCAGTGTATATTATGAAATTTTAAATGATAATCGCATTCAAATGTCTCTCAATTCATTACTTTATGAGAACATTTTTAACGACAAAGAGTTGAATATATAAATAATTTGTGTATTTAAACATTGAAATCGCCATTGAACTCATTGATCAGCATAGCACTGTTAATCATCAAAATGTAAATGGCTGCAAAATGTAACGCAACGCGACACTGCCCACATATACGGGTGCGCTCTCGTAAAGCTTCATTAGTAATCCTGCTTACAAATAAACTATTTATTATAGAGAATATAAGTACTCCACATTACTCCTCTCTCATATCTCTATCACTTATTTATATTATTCTCTGGGTAAATGAAAGCAGTAATAATCGCCAACAGTATTCTTGAAGGTCCGCCTTACAAAATTGAAGACATTGATATTCCTTCTATCAATGACGATCAGATTATGATTAAGACTAAGGCTATCGCTTATAACCCTGCTGATTGGAAACATTCAAAGATCGAAAAAAATATTGGTTCCTGGGCTGGGACAGATAATAGCGGAGTTGTGGTGAAAGTTGGAAAAAATGTCAAAGGGTTTCAAGAAGGCGACATTGTTGGAACTTTTGCACATGGTAATACAGATATGGTAAGTGGGAAATTTGGTGAATATTCTGTATCTTTACCTGAAGCTACCTTCAAATTTGAAGGAACAATTGAAAACAATTTGGCAAAAGGTCAGAACAAAGGAGGGAAAATAAACAGTTTTGAGGCTTTAGCTTCATTACCTATAGGTATTGGAACTACATTATTATCATTTAGTTCTGGCTTAGGGATTGAACTTGATAAAGAAATAAATAAAACTAAATCTATTTTGATCTGGGGTGGAGCAAGTGCTACTGGAATTGTTGCAATTCAAATTGCAAAATCTGTTTATGGATTAGAGGTAATAACCACTGCTTCTTCAAAGCATTTTGACCGTTTAAAATCATTAGGTGCTGATAAAGTGTTCGACTATAATGATGAAGATATTGTTGAGCAAATTAGAAAGTGTTATAAAGGTGGTATTACTTATGCTTTAGATGCCATTTCCAGTATTGATACTTTTCAACAAACTTATAATGCTATAATCGGACCTAATACAAAAGCAATAGACAACTTACAATTATTGTCTAAAGATTCAATCAAAACTGATCCCGGAAGAGATGACATTCATTTTGGTCTCACATTACTTTATTTAGCATTAAATGAATATACTTATAATATGGAACCAACAGCTGAACATATAGAAAAGTACAAAAAACTTTGGTTCAACGAGATCCCAAAGTTTATTAATGATCTTGAAACCGCAGATTTATATATTCTTGAAGGATTAGAAAGTGCAAATGAAGGAATTCAAATGAATTATGAAGGTGTCAGTGGTACTAAAGTAGTGAGTAGGCTTTTATAAGTTTCAAGAAGTGTATTTGCTACTTAGATTTGAATTAATGAGATATTTGTTCATTATCGAAAGTATTTTAATAATATTGATTAAAAATCTCTATTCATCTAGTTTCGTTCTGGTAATAATGTTAGTTAGGATTTTTTCAATTTGTTTTTTTGCAAGTTTGAGAGGTGTATTAAAATGGCTCTATTGTATGGAGAGAAGAAATATTAATCTGAATTGCATTAAGACCTTGACTCGAAAAATCGTAATTTATCTAAAGAAAAGATATTTCACATCCATTTCATAAGGCTTTTGATTTTAGTGCAGGGTTCTTAACCTAAAATAAATCTTCATTTTGAAGATTATTAACTAAAAAAAGAGAAGTATTATATCGCAGAGATTGTTTACCAGACAAAGAGAGGCATTGTATTATATATAAACTTCATTACGCCAGTCAAAGTGTATATTGCAAATCCCTTGTTGACTCTCGACAGTAGACATCAGCCGCAAAAAAAAGATAGGTCACGGTATGTACACGACTTATATAATGATAAGCTTGTCACATCAAATGGGCTTTTGTAAACATAAAAAGACAGTACTAGCTTCGTTATTTGCTGGTGAGACTACTAAGAATAAGGTATTCAATATTAACTACCAAAGAGTAGATTGTTTATTTTTAGGATAATGGTTATCTCTACAGACAATCACCACATTGGGAAATGAGAATTTGATTATTAATCAACTTGGTTCGCTCATAGAAGTTTCCGAAAAATTAGAAAAACTCCGACCGGAAGGTTAACTTACTTCCGAATAAATATTAGTTTCCGCTATATCAGATATTAGTTTCCGCTACATCAGACAATGGCAAAAGTATTAATCACAGGTGCCACTGGGTTCACTGCCATCTATGCTATCATTGAATATTTAAATAAAGGATACGAAGTTAATACCACTATTAGAGATATTAACAATGCAAAATCAGTTGAAAAAACCATTGCAGACACTGGTGAATTTTCTAGCGATCAGATGTCTAAATTAAAATTCTTTGAAGCTGATCTTGGTAAAAAAGAAGGCTGGGATGAAGCAATTGACGGATGCGACTCTGTTTGTCATATAGCATTTCCATTTATAAACTTTGTTCCATTAGCTGATATCTATGAAGCCGGTGTAGAGGGTTCATTATACTTATTGAGACTTGCAATTAAGTCCAAAACAGTTAAACATTTTGTTTATTGTTCAACATTTGCCGCTGCAGGTGTGGCTGAAATAGTCCCAGAAAACTATGCTATTACTGAAAAAGATTGGACTCCACTTGATTCTCCAGTTGCCGATGGTTACATGAAGGCTAAGACAATTCTTGAAAAAGCCATGTTTGATATTATCAATGGCTTTGAAAACTTGAAAAGCGAGTACCCAATTACTTTTAATAGCTTATTACCTTACGGAATCATTGGTCCACTTCCAAAGGGTTTCACCAAAGTTAATGGTGCAATCGGTTTTATTAAGTCATTTGTAGATGGATCTACTGATGCTTATATACAATCATCCTTTAATGTAACTGATGTAAGAGATTTAGCCAGAGCATTTGTTTTAGCAACGGAAAACTCCAACTCTTACGGTGAAAGGATTTTTATTCTTAGTGAACACGCGTGTAGCAGTGTTTCTATCATGGAATTAATTAAAAAGAAATTTCCTTCTATTGCAGGAAAGTTACCTACTAAGCCTGGAATGACTTGGGTCACTCCACGTAAAGTTGAAAGTAAAAAGGCAGCCGAAATTCTTGGATTGAAATATACTGACGACGAAGAAACTATTTTAGACTCTGTTGAAAGTATTTTGAAACTTATAGAAGAAGGTAACAGTACTTAAGCCATAATACGTGTGTCACGGAAGTTTATTTTTGAAAATTTTATATATAATAAATATGGTATGAAAGTGTTTTATGTAATAGGAATAAATATGGTATGAAAGTGTTTTATGTAATAGGTTCCTTAAAGCTTCTCTTTTAAACAGCCATACAATGACTATAATTAATACTTGAGCTTTAGTTATACCCGTCTTGTAATATCCTTTCACTGGTACAGTGGTGAGCTTCATCCCTGTTACATTTCTGAAAACATTTGAAGCGGTAGTCCAAAGGATTTTTAATTTTTTTAATCATATTAAAAACCTTTTCAGCTCTTGCTACTTCTCTAAGGGCAGTGAAAAGAGTAAAGAGAACATTAAATCATAGTAAAAAGGGCTACTAGCACTAGTAGAATTGTCCACACCAGTTTAAAACGCTTGATGAGTTTTCAGGGTCTATTTTATTTACTAATCTAACTATCTTATCAAAACAATAATCGACTGTAGTCACGTAAATGAACACATAATCACATATCTGTATAATTAATACATTGAAGTTCATCTCTGATTTCATATCGACCACGATCACCTAGTTTAAAAAATTTCTCTAACTTTTTAGCACCTCCAGGTCCCCAGGTAGGTGTATAACAAACTTCATCCCAATTGCATAGTCGTGAACATCTAGTAAATATGGACCAGTGAAGAGTCTCCATCAATTTATTCAACCTTTGTTTCATACTAAAAAGTTGAGTTTTATAATATTCAGACTTGCTTTCGGTGTTTAATACATAAAATTGAGTTAAAATACTTGTTGATAACTCAAATATATCAAATACTATATCGAAAAGTTCCTTATGAACCACATAGATAGAGGAATAAATCAATATCTCTTGTTCCGTGGTCATTGGGTATGTGAAGTAAACATAATCGCTAACACTCATATTAAATGCCTTTTCTCTATTCAATATAGGATCTCTTATAAGATCATCCGAGTATCTTCTAACATAATTATAGGTAAATTGGGTTAAATTACCAGCAGTAGAATTTAATGAAGACTCTAAATCTATTGTTTGATAATGATCAAAAAATTTAAGTGTGTTGTTTAAGTTGAGTAACATAGGACCAAACTTATCAACAATAAGGCCAGTAATTTGTTGCCAATCAGTTTTATAATAGGGTGATATTTGTTGTTGAAAGTTTAGCTCAATGTCTTTGATTAGACTTTCCTTTAATTCCCATGGAAGTTTATTAATTCTTCTGTAATATGCAGAAGGGTCTATCCAAGATTTATTGAGTGGAGTGACCATATGGGAGAAGTCAAGTAGGATTCTTTTATCACCATCATTAGTATTTTCTCCTGCTCTAGAGTGTTCTAAATCTTTGAAATTAGCCAAAGTCCTCATAAAATTGATTCTTTGTGGCTTCAAACTATCAGTAGAATTCCATGGGAATTTAGCTAGATCAGTAGCATTAAATAAAGTGGTATTAGAAACAAGTTCAAGATCTCTTTGGAAATCACAAATGATGATCTCAAACCCTATTTCTAATCTAACAATGCCTTGTAAACCAAACGATTTACCCCATTCACAAATCTTTTCAGATGAATCATATTCATTGACATATTCATCTGTATCAGTTTGTCTACTCAAAATCATTTGTTGGTCCATTTCACCTGTCATAGTTTTTGCAGCCGACGCACCGTCTAGATAAATTAACTTATCCAAAGGCCTTTTGTTTTTAAATGTATAAAGAAACCATTTGTCGTTCAATTGCCATCTAGGATGCTTCAATGAATGAAATGTTATCTGTCCATTAAACTCATTATTATCCTGCTCCAATGAGTTTAATGGCGAATGTGGGGGCGGACGTGGGGGCCCCCAATGTGGCCCATTCTTTGGTGGTTCTCGTTTTCTTGGAGGTCCCGGAAATGGAAGCCCCCCAAAACTGTAACTGAATTCATAATCCATAGCTATCCATTCAAATGTATCTGGAATTTCTGTTCCAATAGTTGCATGATACATTAATGTATTAGGTGGTACATATGCAGGAATAAACGATACTCCTACAGGATTTAAATCAGAGTCTCTTTGTTTTAAAGAGCCTTGAATGGTAGAGAAGATTGCAGATGCATTTAAAAAATCAATTGGTCTTATCTCATCTAGGACTTTAGGTTGAGTGTGCGTTTGAGATGTCTTTAAACTGATATATAACAAGACCAAACCTAAAATTAAATTAATCAGAAGCAGCCATGAAATGGCAGACTTGAAATTTATATTCATAATGTGCTATACTATACCCTTCAGAGTTTAATATATATAAATTACAATTTAATCAATCAATACCGATTTCGCACTGCCAATCAAAGATAAGGCACAAAACGTTGATTTACGGGATCGGACCGAGTGGTTGAAGGATAACGAAAAAATAATTTGCATTGCCTACTTAGTCTTTACTGACAGCCAATTTACCCGGAACGTATGGGAAAGTTGAGTTGTAATGCTTTGCAATATCTCTTCTATTACAAACCCAAACTCCCTCTTTTTCGCTGATATATTTCATAAAATTTCTAAGAGCGTTAATTCTACCTGGCTTACCAACCATTCTAGAGTGCATAGGAATATTCATAACTTTCCCTCCTTCTCTATAAAGCTGATCGAATTCTTGTTTAAGATAATCTTCGTAAATAAAAGCACCAGGGAAACCAGGTCCAGGAGCTGAAGCGACGAATTTGTAATCATTGGTTACGTAACAATATGGAATCATTAACATTCCTGTTTTTTCAGCATCAGGTAAGTCTTTTTCCTGAGGAAGATCTACCCAAAATGGAACATCATCACTATAACAATCAGATTCCCATAAAAGAGGTTTACCAAGTTCTTTATGAGCTCTGGAAACTAACGCAGGGGTTTTAATATTACCTCTACCAATATAAGCACCAACGGGAGCCTCACCTGATACTTCTTCTAACATTAAAACAGCTTTTTTAATCATTTCAACCTGTTCATCGTCTGTACAGTGTTCCCAATTTATCCAACGTAATCCATGATTAGCAATTTCATGTCCATCTCTAACACATGCTTTAGCAAACTCTGGATTCTTCTGAAAAGCTTGGGCAACTCCATAAATGGTCATGGGAAACCCAAATTCTTTCATTGTTCTTAACACTCTCCATCCACCAACTCTTGATCCATATTCGAATTCTCCTTCACTCATCAAATGTCTGCCTCCAATTCTTTCAGTCACTGGTCCTCCCTTTTCCCAAAGGTAGGCTTCAGATCTGTCATCTCCATGAAGAATGTTATGTTCACCTCCTTCTTCATAATTTAAGACGAATGAAATGGCAATTCTAGCTCCATTGGGCCATTTTGGATCAAATGAATTCTCTCCAAATCCAACCATATCACGAGGTAATTCATATTCTGGTAGCTCAGGAGCAGTGTAATTAATAGTATCCATGTTAGTAGAATAAATATATATTTGTATTAGAGTGACTAGTATATTCAAGGGGTCGGCCAAAAACAAAGAGATATATATAAGTACATTGAATTAGATTCAATACTTGCGGGATAGTCCCGCTTTTTGAATTTCCGAATGAGGCGAATTTATTGATAAAGACATTTTCTTATCAGTGCGGGACTGTTACCGCAGATCAATACAGGTCTACGATACCGGTAGCGGAGATGAGCCTACTTTTGGTTTAATTAAGTACTCAATCCCATATGACGTGATATTGTAATTTTTTTATCCTCAAAAGCCAATGTCTGTCTTTACGTTTGATACTAAAAAAGGAAACCCAGTAACAGTTGATACTGTAATAGAATTAGGTAAAGAGCTTGGCGTTAAAGAGCTAAGAGATGTAGACCTTGAAGAATACAAAACATTACTTGGTGTATTTCATGATGCTTGTGAAGAGCTTAACGAATTGGACGATTATCTTCCAAAAGTTGATTTAGAGCGCTTCCCCAGAAAAAATATTCACTTTCCTAAAGCTTCTGATAACAAGCTAAACGCTTGGGCGTGGAAAGTTCATATTGAAGAAGATGGTAATAATGAAGGGCCTTTAAAGGGTAAAAAAATCGCTGTAAAAGATTGTGTTGGTGTGGCTGGTGTGCCAATGCTTTTGGGGACTGACTTTATTAAAGATTATGTTCCTAAAGTAGATGCCACCATTATAACTAGATTTTTAGAAGCGGGTGCAATTATATCTGGTAAATCTGTATGTGAAAACTTATGCCATTCAGCTACATCACATTCTTCTGCCACTGGTTATGTTCATAACCCTTTTGCTTATGGGTATTCTAGTGGTGGATCTTCATCTGGTAGTGCAGCTCTTGTTATGGACGAAAGTGAAGAGATATTTATTGCTATTGGAGCTGATCAAGGTGGTTCAGTAAGAATTCCTGCTGGTTGGTGTGGATCTGTTGGAATGAAACCAACATTTGGATTGATCCCATTTACTGGATGTGCTAGTAACGAGGCAACAAATGATCATTTAGGACTATTGACTAAAGATATTTTGGCCAATGCATTAGGACTTCAGGTTGTTGCTGGAACCGATGGTATTGATGATAGAAGTTTTGGAGCTATAGCTTCACCCTACTATGATAATTTGATCAAACTTGAAAATCCAACAGACCTCAAAGGCTTGAAGATTGGTATTCTTAAAGAAGGGTTTGATAATGCAGCAGTTGAACAAAGAGTTAAAGATTCTTGTTTAGAAGCTATAAAAAAACTAGAAGAAATGGGTGCCATTGTAGAAGAGGTTTCTATTCCATTACATGCAAAAGGAGCATTAATTTGGACAGGGATTTCTAAAATTGGAGGTTATTTAACTAAAATAGGTGCTGGAATTGGTAGAAGAGGAGTTTCATTAAATGATCTCAACCAGAAATTTTTTGATGCTAATGGTGATCAAGAATCTTGGAATAAACTCTATCCTTCCTCTAAAAATATTTACTATAATGGACTTTACGGCCACAAAAAATACCCACAGTTATATGGAAAATGTATGAATCTTTCTAGAAAGTTAAAAGATGATTACAATGCTGCGTTAGAGACATATGATCTTTTAGTAATGCCTTGTTTGCCCTACATTGCTCGATCACATGCAAAAATTGGAAATGATGCAACTCCATTAGAGTTATTAGGTAAACAAGTTGGTTTGAGTTCCAACACATCTCCTTTTGATCAAAGTGGGCACCCCGCTCTTTCACTTCCAATCGGTATGTTACCTCTTTTAGAAGGGCCTTTAGCCAATACAGGAACCAAACTTCCCGTATCACTTCAATTAGTTGGTCAATGGTTCGATGAAGATACTATATATAGAGTTGCTTATGCTTTTGAAAAGAAATACAATTGGAAAGAGTTGTAATAGTATAGTAATGTATAAAAACCAAAAACAAATTCATCAACTTGATAAGCTGATAAGGCGCCTCGTTTAACTTAATTTTCCTGTGCGGACTTCTTCCGCTTGATTGCAGATCTCGCTTATCTGGACTAATTCGTACGAGATGCGGAAATAATCCGACTCATACCTTCGTAGATCAATTGATAAAGAGAATGGCTATATAACAGAAAGAGTGGTAATTTTAAAAAGTTAATGAATTTAATTGATAAAATAAAAGTTAAGGGAATCTCGGATAAAGGCCATGCTTGGTATAATAAAGATCTTTTACCGACACAACCAAAAGAAAGAACTTGGGGTGTCTATCACTTCCTATTCTTTTATTTCACTACATCCTTAACACCTTCTTCATATACTTTAGGTTCAACGTTGGTTAGTCAAGGGTTGCTTTGGTGGCATGGGTTAATTTGTGCTGTAATCGGTAGTTTTTTCTTATCAATAATATTAGTATTCAATTCTAGAGGTCCTGCTGTATATCATTTGGGATATCCAACTATAGTAAGAGCTGCAGCAGGAATGTATGGATCTTATTTCTTTATATTTATAAGGATATCAGTTGCTACTATATATTTCGCTGTTCAAACATATTTTGCTGGGAGTTTAATGGATGTGTTAATGAGATGTATGTTTGGACATAAATGGGTTAACATTCCTAACAAGTTACCTTTGGACGCTGGTATAACCTCTAGAGGTTTGCTTGCATTTTTCTTGGTGTGGATAATACAATTACCTTTAGTGTTTTTACACCCAAGACTGCAAAGACATGTCTATACAGTTAAGGTGGTAACTACAACTACTTCATTATTTGCAGTCTTTGGATACTGTGTTAGAAAAGCTGGAGGAACAATTGGGACTCCAGAATCTTTAAACGCAGGAAGAGTATATGGCCCTGATTTAGTTTGGGGAGTCATTGGTGGTATTAATTCTATCATGGGTGCATTGTGCCCTATCTTAATTAACGCTGGTGATGTGGTAAGATACTCTAAAAAACCAAGTGATTCAGCTTGGATACAATCATTTGCTGTTTTGCTTTCCAAAGTGTTAATTACCTTTTTAGGTTGTGCTACTACATCAGCAGCTAAATCTTTCCTTGGCGAATCCTTTTGGAACCCTTGGGATTTATATAATGCTTTATTAGACCAAAATTGGTCTGCCAGTATGAGAACTGGTATCTTCTTTGCTTCACTAGGAATGATTATTGCTTTAGTTGCCGTTAATATTGGTACTAATTTGTTACCAGTAGGTGCTGATGCCACTGGGATGGTTCCACGTTACGTTACTATAGTTAGAGGTCAAGCAATTTGCTGGTTCATTTGTCCTTTATTAGTCCCATGGAAAATTGTTTCTAGTGGTAGTAGTTTTCTTGCGTTTTTAGGTAGTTATTCTGTAATGCTTTGTCCAATAGCAGCTATAATGATTTATGATTATTTTATCATAAGAAAGGGAAATTATCATATTCCATCGTTTTATTCAAATGATAAGTCATCGGTTTATTGGTACAACAAATTTGGAATTAATTGGAGAGCCATGTTAGCTTGGGTAGCAGGATGTGGAATTGCCATATCTGGAGTTTCAAATTCAGTTAATCCTGGCTCTATCGGTGAAGCAGCTATTAAAATGTATAAACTTGGATTTTTACTATCATTCTGTACTGGATTGGTGGTTTATGGTGGAATTTGTTGGATATTTCCAATCAAAGGTATTTTACCAAATGATATAGACATTAAAACAATCCAACGTGAAGAATTTGCTGCAAATGATGGATTCTTGGATGGTGAAACTATTACAGATATAACTGATGAGAATATACTAGAACTGTCTGCAGTCGAATCGTTTAATGGTGAATCAGTTAGTGAACATCCAAATATAGAAAAAAATGCTTATTCTGTGTCTACAAAAGAGGTATAAAAAAGGTGAAATAATTAATATATATCAATACAAATATATCTAAAACTCTATCTCCAATTCATTATCGACTCCCTTAAGACGTTCAGCAACTTGTTGGATACTTGTGAGGTTGAACATGGACTCGAAATCTTTATCATATTCTTCATTTACAGATTTATTAAACAAACTTAGATTTTGCGTATAATGTCTTTTATTAATTTTATTGATTAAAGCTTCTTGCCCAAATAGATCAATTTTGGGGGAGTCTGTTTTATACCATAGACCATTTATAGATTCATCTTTTGTAAATGATTTTGTATGGCTTACCTGTGATATTAAATTTTCAAATACTTTGCTATATTTTTCAGATGTGGGATCTCTAGCAGCCAAAAGTAATAAAGTAGTAGAACAGTTTCTTAAGCCTTCACTTACTTCAAAGTTCCACTGAGTTTTACCGGAAAAAAGACCATAAATTATGGTTAATCCACTCAAGAAAAGAGTTTGAAGAGTAATAATAGATAATCTGTTTCTCACCATTTGACTATCATGGATATGCCTGCTAATTTTACAAATATTGATGGAACTATTTATACATTCAACAAATAATGGATCATCTGCCTCTAGTTTATGAGCAAATGGGACTGTTAATGACCTTATTTGTTTGTTAAAAACATATAAACAGTAATCATATTCGTTAGTAGTTAAGAATGAAGGTAGGTTATTAATCCATGACTTCATTTTCTCTCTAGATTCTTTAATAACTTCTCTTGGGATCTCCTGAAAGTTTCTATCAGCTCTATAAATTGAACTTTGGATAAAACTATCAATTTTTCTTAACTTAAAGAACATTATGGCGAAAGACATCGATGTTCTGGCCTTGTTATCCGTAGGCAGCAATGGAAAGTTTTCTGTATTAAGATGGGGGTAAGTTTCATAGAACTTATTCTTTATTATTTGTTCATCAGTAACCGATTCATCAATATCAATTGGAAGATCCATATCGAAATCCTGATCACTTAAAGAATGTGGTCGACCAAAAGCGCCACTTATTATACGCTCTAATGAATAAATTGTCCAAAAGGTTTTACTTCTAATCAAATAAGATACGGGAGCTGCTATAAAATGATCAATATTTCTTCTATGTAATCCAAATTCAATACATAATCTTAATGCATTTCCTATTAAATGCCAAGTTGCCAGTCCATTTGGTTTTCTTAATGTATAAATAACTAATAGAGTGATTGCATGGATACAGGTTATATTTGTACCCGTAAAGATCTTGTCTAAATTGGCATTTATAGCATGTTTAAAAAGATAGTAATGATTTGGGGGCAAGTCAATCGAATTATCTTGATGCTTGAGATATGCACCAATGGCGTATATCATGAAAAGAATAAATTTATCCATATGGAGTTCACCATCAACACTTGAGACCAATGTGTACCTTCTTTCATGTAATGAAAGTATATTTGATTTTTGAAGAAATGGGTATTTAGTGTGAATAACTGATAAATAGTTATCTATATAGTAAGAAGTTAATTCTTCATCCATAATGATTCTATTAATTAAATCGATATTATAATCAGGAAACTTTGAATTCTTAACTTCTTTATCTAACAATTGGAAATTGATATCTTCCGATAAATAGCATTGAACCAAACTAGTGATCCCAAGACCTGAAAATCCCACATAGTAGGAATTAACACGGTCGGTTTTTAGAGGTATAAATGCAGCGCATTCTATTAAATTACCACTAATAGAGGTAGGAGTTACAGATTTAGTTGAACTTTTCCTTTCAGACTCATTTTGCCTACCTTTTTGCAGCAATTGAGAGTTCAAGGTTTCATACTTTTTCAATTCCAGCTCTAAAAATTCAATTTTTTGTTGAAGGGTCTTTACATAACTGGGAGTTTTCCGTTCATCATATTCACAAGCAATATTTGCTCTTAAGCAATTAGAGCACTGTTTATTACTAACTATATCACCATCACACCTTCTTTTAGCTCTTTTACACCGATTACAAGCAACAGCCATTTTCTACTTTGATCGCGGACCGTAGATAAGAGATAAGAGATAACGGGCTCAATATTTGCAACAAAATAGGACAATTTTTTTTTTTAAAAAAGAAAATCTATATAGTATTCTAAATATATAAACGGGGCGTAATTTCATGTACACGAGGGTCTGCCAACAAATAATCACCTCAAGTATTGGGGGCGCCTCATTTGGTTGCCCTAATAGTCATAATGCACAACTGGGATGTAAACCCAAACAAAATAAGACCTTGTTACGTCTTGGCACTAAAAATCCCCAAACAAAGAACCAAAACAAAACAGTGCTATATTAGTAATCTGAAAGGGGTTTATGTGAAAATACCGAAGTTACCTTACAGGAACGACGGCAAAGTCGGGATACGGAGAAGTTACAGGGGATTTAGTTTAGGAAAAAAAAGCCCGAATTTTCCGGAGAGAATACTACTGATGTATACACAAGCTTAGAAGTAGAGTAGAAGCTGATTGACCTCTTAGAGCCCATTTAAACCAGGTTATACTAAAGTTGTTTAGATTCGCTAGACTCAAAGAGGAAATCACCGGACGGGCGGACGGGGTTCAAAACACCACCCAGATTGAACGAGCTATTTAAACCAGATGGATGGTGCGGATAGGGTACTCGTCTCCATGACCGCAAACGATAAACGATATACGATGAACGATAAACGATTAAAGGCCCACATACACAGCCTATATGGCCACACCCTCTCAGATACGCCACAATGGCCCAACGGGCCCGGTTGAACTTACCGGCGTCAAAACCCGTACCACCGCGCCTCCCAAGCCCGTTCCAAGAGATTCTTCAACAGGACGAAGGGACATTAAACCGGAACCACTGACCGCAAATTTGCTTTCCGACCCGCCGTATTTCAAAAAAAGAAAACAAATAACCTTTTAAGGAAACCAAATCGGGTCCGGATGAGAAATTGCTTGGTTGAAATTCGCCTCTAAGACGGAGGCGGCGGCCATAATAGCCAAATTAGCTAACCACCGAATAATTAGATCCATCTACACATAACTCATGCCGTAACACATCCTCTACATCCTCTACAACAATCTACAAGCCTCTACCACCCTCTACCACCCCCTGAACCGTAGAACCAACCCCCTATCCTACCCTTTGCCCCTAAACCCACCCCAAGCCTTATCTCCAGCCGCTTTGTTTGTTTTCTTTTTTGCCCTTAACGTACCGTCTATTACTCATCATCGTCGGAAATTGGGGTTTCTTTTTTAGCTGCCGGCCGCGGGTACGGTTTATTTTTGGTTCCCGAATGTAATGCGGCGCAACCATTTTCCTTTTTATATAACTATTTCGCCAGCAACGTGGAAAATTATTCCCTGAAGAAAATATGTCAGAAAAAGACGGATTAGAAGAGTCTAAGTATTCAAACTCCGTTAATGATTATCATCCTGCTGATGATTCTGAATCAATCGCCGAATATAGAGGGTTTGATGAAACCGCTTCTGGTGATGTTAGAGACTTGGCTAGAACCATTAGTCGTCAATCCCATAGCTCTGAAATCGAATCTTCTGCTGATTTGATCAAATATTTATCACACATGTCGCAAGTTCCCGGGGTGGAACCTTATAGCGAGATCGACCCTAGATTGAACCCCGATGACGACAACTTCGACTCTAAGTTCTGGGTTAAGAACATGAGGAAGTTAATTGATAGCGATCCCGATTATTATAAGCCTTCCAAGTTGGGAATTGCTTATAGAAACTTGCGTGCTTATGGTGTTGCTAATGATGCTGATTACCAACCTACTGTTACCACCTATCTCTGGAAATATGCCACTGATTTCATTAATAATAACTTGAAAAAAGACGACGAGTCTCGTTATTTTGATATTTTGAAGTCAATGGATGCCATTATGAAGCCTGGTGAGGTTACGGTTGTTTTAGGTAGACCAGGTTCTGGTTGTTCTACACTTTTAAAGACCATTGCATCTCATACTTATGGGTTTAAGATTGGTAAAGAATCCGTCATTAGTTATGATGGGTTAAGTCCTTCCGATGTGGAAAATCATCATAGAGGTGATGTTATTTATTCTGCAGAAACCGATATTCATTTCCCAAATTTATTGGTTGGTGATACTTTGGAATTTGCTGCTAGATTAAGAACTCCTCAAAATAGAGGTAATGTTGATAGAGAAACTTATGCCAAACATTTGGCTGCAGTTTATATGGCTACTTATGGTTTATCTCATACTAGATACACCAAAGTTGGTAATGAATATATTAGAGGGGTTTCTGGTGGTGAAAGAAAGAGAGTTTCAATTGCTGAAGCTTCTCTTTCTGGTGCTAATATTCAATGTTGGGATAATGCTACCAGAGGTTTAGATGCTGCTACTGCTTTAGAATTCATTAGAGCTTTAAAAACTTCTGCGCTGATTCTTGAAGCCACTCCTTTAATTGCTATTTATCAATGTTCTCAAGATGCTTATGATTTATTTGATAATGTAGTTGTTTTATATGAAGGTTATCAAATTTTCTATGGTAAAGGTGATAAAGCAAAAGCTTTCTTTGAAGGAATGGGTTATGAATGTCCTCAAAGACAAACTACTGCTGATTTCTTAACTTCTATCACTAATCCAGCTGAAAGAATTGTTAAACCTGGTTTTGAAACCAAAGTTCCACGTACTGCTAAAGAATTTGAAACTTATTGGAAAAATTCTCCAGAATATGCTTCATTAATTCAAGAAATTGATGAACATCTTCAAGCTACTCAAAATTCCAGTAATAAAGAACAATATGTTGCATCTCATGCTGCAAGACAATCAAAGCATTTACCACCAAGTTCTCCTTATACCGTTTCATTCTTTATGCAAGTTAGATATATTATGCAAAGAAATATTTTAAGATTAAAGGGTGATCCATCTATTTCTTTAATGTCTATTTTTGGTCAATTTATTATGGGTCTTATTTTATCATCGGTTTTCTATAATCTTGATCAAACTGTTAATTCCTTTTATTTTAGAGGTGCTGCTATGTTCTTTGCTGTTTTATTTAATGCTTTTGGTTCTCAATTAGAAATTATGTCTTTATGGGAAGCAAGACCAATTGTTGAAAAACATAAAACTTATGGTTTATATAGACCTTCAGCTGATGCTTTAGCTTCTATTATTACTGAATTACCAACTAAATTATGTCAATCTATTGGTTTTAATTTAGTTTTTTACTTTATGGTTAATTTTAGAAGAGATCCAGGTAGATTCTTTTTCTACTTTTTAATGTCATTTTCTTGTACTTTAGTTATGAGTCATTTATTCAGAAGTATTGGTGCTGTTTCTACTTCTTTAGCTGGTGCCATGACCCCTGCAACTGTTTTATTGATGGCTTTAGTTATCTTTACTGGGTTCGTTATTCCAACTCCAGAAATGTTAGGATGGTCAAGATGGATTAATTATATTGATCCTGTTGCTTATGTTTTTGAATCTTTAATGACAAATGAATTCCATAATAGAGAATTTACATGTCCTGATGAAGCAATGGTTCCATTTGGTCCTGCTTATATGGATATTCCAAAATCTCAAAAAGTTTGTGGAGCTGTTGGTGCTACAATTGGTAGTGATATTGTTCAAGGTTCTGATTATATTGCTATTGCTTATGAATATTATAATTCTCATAAATGGAGAAATTTCGGTATTTTATGGGCTTTTGTTCTTTTCTTTTTAGCCGTTTATATTTGGTTAACTGAAAGTAATAAAGGTGCTATGCAAAAAGGTGAAATTGTTTTATTCTTACGTGGTTCATTAGCTAAACATAAAAAGGAAAGACAAAATATTTCTCAATCAAATGATATTGAAAATAATTTCACTCCTGAAGAAAAATTAAATGTTCAAGATGAAGTTGAAAAAGAATCTGATAATGTTGATGTTAAACAAGCTGAAAATCAAAATATTTTCCACTGGAGAAATTTAACTTATCAAGTTAAAGTTAAATCTGAAGATAGAGTTTTATTAAATCATGTTGATGGTTGGGTTAAACCAGGTCAATTAACTGCTTTAATGGGTTCATCTGGTGCTGGTAAAACTACTTTATTAAATTGTTTAAGTGAAAGAGTTACCACTGGTGTTATTACTGATGGTGTTAGAATGGTTAATGGTCATCCATTAGATTCTTCTTTCCAAAGATCTATTGGTTATGCTCAACAACAAGATTTACATTTATCAACTTCAACTGTTAGAGAAGCTTTAAGATTTTCTGCTTATCTTAGACAACCTGCTCATGTTTCTAAAAAGGAAAAAAATGAATATGTTGAATATGTTATTGATCTTTTAGAAATGACTACTTATGCTGATGCCTTAGTTGGTGTTGCTGGTGAAGGTTTAAATGTTGAACAAAGAAAGAGATTAACTATTGGTGTTGAATTAGCTGCTAAACCAAAATTATTATTATTCTTAGATGAACCAACTTCTGGTTTAGATTCTCAAACTGCTTGGTCTGTTTGTAAATTAATGAGAAAATTAGCTGATCATGGTCAAGCTATTTTATGTACTATTCATCAACCTTCAGCAATTTTATTAAAAGAATTTGATAGATTATTATTTTTACAAAAAGGTGGTCAAACTGTTTATTTTGGTGATTTAGGTGAAAATTGTAATACTTTAATTAATTATTTTGAAAAATATGGTGCTGATCCTTGTCCAAAAGAAGCAAATCCAGCAGAATGGATGTTACATGTTGTTGGTGCTGCTCCTGGTTCTCATGCTAAACAAGATTATTTTGAAGTTTGGAGAAATTCTACTGAATTCCAAGATGTTCAAAAAGAATTAGATTATATGGAAACTGAATTAGTTAAATTACCAAAAGATGAATCAAAAGATGCTCATAAGAAATATGCTTCTGGTCACTGGCTTCAATATGTTACTCTTAGTTGGAGAACTTTACAACAAGATTGGAGAACTCCTGGTTATATTTATGCTAAACTTTTCTTAGTTTTATCTGCTGCTTTATTTAATGGGTTTTCCTTTTTCAAAGCTGATTTATCTATGCAAGGTTTACAAAATCAAATGTTTTCAACTTTTATGACTATTATTCCATTAAATACCATTGTTCAACAAACTTTACCTTACTTTGTAGCTCAAAGAGATTTATATGAAGTTAGAGAAGCTCCTTCTAGAACTTATAGTTGGGTTGCATTTGTTGGTTCTCAAATTACTGCTGAAATTCCATTCCAAATTATTATGGGTACTTTAGCTTTCTTATGTTGGTACTATCCATTAGGTTTATATGAAAATGCTGTTCCTACTGATACTGTTGCCGAAAGAGGTGCTTTAATTTGGTTATTATATGTTGGTTTATACCTTTATGCTACTACCATTGGTTACTTATGTATTTCATTCACTGAACTTGCCGATAATGCTGCTAATTTACAAGTGTTATTAGTTACTATGTGTCTTAACTTTTGTGGTGTTTTGGCTACCAAAGATGTCTTACCAGGATTCTGGATTTTCATGTACAGATGTAATCCATTTACTTATTTCATTCAATCTGTTTTATCTGCTGGTGTTGCTATGAATGAAGTTAGTTGTTCTGATGCTGAACTTGTTCAATTAACTCCTCAAAATGGTCAAACTTGTGGTGAATATTTAGAATCTTATATTCAAACTGCTGGTGGTAATCTTCTTAATCCAAAGAGTACCGATGTTTGTAAATTCTGTAGAGTTAGATCTACTGATGATTTCTTAGCTAGTATTGATGCTTACTATTCTCAAAGATGGAGAAATTATGGTATTTTTGTTGCCTTCATCTTTATTAATATTATCTTAACATTCTTTTTCTACTGGTTAGCTAGAGTTCCAAAAGGAAACAAAAATAGAAAATAATTGTAATTAGAGAATCATAATTAAATAAATATGCTTTTATAATATGTTTAATATATATTTATATTAATTTCCAAATAAAAAATCCTCTGGTAATGTAAATGTTGATTCGGGTCCAAAAAAATAATCATAATTAAAATTACTATCTTCTTGATCATCTGTATGATGTGTATCGAAGGTATTTTTACGGAAAATATGTTGTTTTAAATCAACTAGATCATTGAACCTTTTCTGAGCAGAATTAGGCCAGTATTTTTTGATCGACTCTAATAATTTGAAAACTTGTTCGATTACATCGATTCTATAATCTTGAGTTGGATCTTCAATAATTTCCTTTGGAATAAACTTTTTGATTTGTTCAGGTAAGTCATTATCAAAGAATTCAGGGTATTTATAAGGCGAAAGGTTTAAATCCTTCAAAATAATTATTAAGTACTGAAAGGGCTGACAATGTCTTATAAACCATAAATTCTTTAAATTATGTTCGCCAATTGTAATTCTTTTAGCTGTTGCATATAGTAATAAAGTAGATACTTTTACAGCACTTATAGCAACAGAAGTCAGTGTTAATAAACTTTCTATTGATAATTTTATGGTAGTTGAATTGGCTTCGAGTGTTTTCGAATTAACGACTTTTGGAGTGGAAGCTAAACCAGAATTAACCCTTTCCCACAACAAGTAACACCGATGAATAAATATTTCTGAGTTTGCAGCAATCCAAGTAGTGTAAGGAGTTTCACCATGTGTTTTAAATATATCACAAATTATATCAAATACAAATTCATACATTTGCAAAACTTGTACGTAGAGATTATTAATTATAATTTTTGAAGGATTATTCACTGAATTTAAAATTTCCGCCAATTTAGATAATAATAAACCAGATTTAAATCTTATTAACGAAAATGATAATGATACATCAATTTTACCATCAATATAATGATCAGGATAATCAAGATCCAGATATATTTCAGTTGCAATTGAAGAAAGTCCAACCATCATCGAGGCCGAAATGTCTGCTTGGGTTATATAATACCATAGAAGTTTCTTCCTTTGGTCATTTTCCGTTTCCCCAACTACTTTTACTCGTTTAATATTTCTATGTAAGCCCATAAATTCAGCGGATCTAACTAAAACAGAAGTTTGACAAAGAAGATGCCTATAATTGGTACTTCCAGTTGTATAAACTATTAATGAGGCCTCTAAACAGGCTACAGAGGGACTACTTGTAAATTGTAATAACTGTTTGAAATATTCTATAACATTATAATATTCATCCTTTAATTCAGACGATAAAAAACTTGTTTTCGTTTCAGTATAATCATCGTAAAGTTCTTGATTGATACAAACAGCGAAAAGTATTGCAAATAAAATCAAAAGTGATTTAATATCTAGTGATTCATCATTTTGTGTATCATATAATTTCATTAGTTTGTCAGTAGTAGTATGTCTATCCAAAATTGGTATCATAGGATGAATATTTTCCCAGTAATGTTCTAGAGCTGGTCTTAAAGTTTTCTTTTTTGGCATTAACTTTCGAACTTCAATAATAGAGACACTCTTTATAGGTTGTATATTACCAAAGTCAAACCCAAATTGACTTTCATATGTTCCAGTATCTCCAGATTCCATAAGATAACTCATATTGGAAGCTTCGTCAAAAAACGGGTAAAATGCTTTAGGAAGATATTTTTCAGTTTCTATAGTATCTTTTTTTCCAACTTTTTGAATACCATAGGTACATTTTGAGTTATATTTTAAACAACTATTACAAACAGGTTTTTGCCTATCACATTTTAGTTTATGATGATAGCAATAGGTACAAGTTTTTATTACCCTTTTTCTCTTAATTATCGGCTGCATTTTTTGAGCTCGACAACACGATAGACAATATATTATTTTAGTTAACTAATAAAACTACTTATTTATATACACATATAGCTTCAATCTAAAGCTATATTCTTATATCTGAAACTTATAGCAGACTATAGCAAATTCAGAATGAAGTATACTGATAATTCGCGTGAGACGGTCTGTGGGCTAACCGGATGATTGGTAGTTTTAGGCTCAAATATTGTTATTTATACCCTTATATATATAGTTATTTAACTACAAAGTTAGGTAAATACTAACAGTACTTTGAAGCTTCTCAAAGAGTATGAAATAATTGTCAATCCAAGTACAAAAAGAGCGATTTTAGTCAATTAACTGATACTAAAGTATAATTATATTTTATTAATATATTTAACTGTTTTCTTGTTTTCTTTTAATAAACAGAGGATCATTTTTCAAAGATTTGAAAAAATCTTCCCTCAATCTAAACATTGGTTGCAAAACCCATGTATTATAAGCTAAAACATCCGTTTCTTCTTTCGGATCACGAATAATATTAAATAAATAAGGACTTTCTAATTTACCTTTACCTTCATTAACTTCAGGTTCCCACCATAAATGTAATTTCCAATCTCTCCATTTAATAGCTCTCAAATCGTCTTTAATATAAAATAAGAAACCTTCTCTTCTGGATTTTTCATTCAATGGATCTAAAAAGAAAGGCAATTGATTAACACCATCAATTGGACGGTCTTCAGGTAATTTACCTCCAGCAACTTCAATGATTGTACTAAATAGATCACTTATATGAACAATCTCATTAGATTTAACTCCAGTTGGAATTTTATTTGGCCAACGAACCATACATGGAACTCTTAAACTACCTTCCATAGATGTATGATAAGTACCTCTATAGAATCCAGCTGTACCCCTGTAAGGTGGTCTAAATTCAGGTCCATTGTCACTAGCAAAAATTAAAAAAGTATTATCAGCTATACCTAATTCGTCAATATATTTGACTAATTGGCCTACTCTGTGATCCATTTCAACCATTGAGTCGGCAAAATCACCATTCTTGGTAATTCCAGCAAAATCTTTATGTGGTAATGTTGGGAAATGTAAGTGAACAAGAGGATGGTATAAAAAGAATGCCTGTTCATCATCAACCATTCTTTTAAGAAAATCTTTAGATTTTTCAACCAAGGTTTCGTCAATTAATCTTCTTTGTTCTAAATCATACACTACAACATTTTTGGATTCTTCTCCAGCTTTACCTTCCATTATATATGGTATCTCACATACTTCTGGATCAAATCCAACTGACGAGGTGAATTGTGTTTCATCTGTAGTTCTTGGTATACCATACCATTCGTCAAACCCTCTAGCCGAAGGATATCTTTCCTGAATATCACCTAAATGCCATTTACCATGATGGGCACTCTTATAGCCGCTTTCTCTTAACACTTCTGCTAAGGTTGTCTCTTCCTTTGTTAAACCTTGTGGAAATCCTGGAGGAACCGATTGCTTACAACCAGTTCTGATGGGATGTCTACCACTCATCAATGCAGATCTTGTTGGAACACAGTCACTTTCAACGTTGAAATTGGTTAATAAAAGACCCTGCTTAGATAAAGCATCGATATTTGGTGTTGGAGCACCTCTTAAAACACCACCTCCCATACAACCTAATTCACCATATCCTAAATTATCAGCAAGAATTAACACAATATTTGGTTTGGATGGATCTTTCGACATGTTTTTTTGATTATTTTTTACCGACTTCGTATCTAATATAAGAAAATCGTTATCAGTGATGGAATTATATATCTGTGGCTCCTACACGGTGCACATAACCCGCGTTGAGCCTATCGGCCGATAGACCATCAAACTGATAGCGGAACTGCAAGCCTCAGTTTAGGTCGAGTGATATTGAAGATAAGAAATAGAACTATATAAACGCCTTTAATTTTGTTAAATAATCAAAAATTCTTAGTTAGAATTCTAATTAGAATTGTGCTAAATTAAATGGTATCAAATAAATCTATTACCGTGGTGAAATCATCACCGGTTTCTACTAACTTTGTTTCTAAAGATGAACTCGAAGACCAAACCTCTTTAAATGATCTTGTGATAGATAAGGAGTTAGAGAAAAAGGCCATGCAAAAATTAGATTTTTTTATTTTGCCTTTATTGGTGCTTGGTTTCTTTTCTTTACAACTTGACAGATCAAATATTTCGAATGCAATCACTGGTGGTATAGCACCGGATTTGAATATGACTGTTGACGAAATTGCAGAGGGTAATATGCTTCAAAGTGCTGCTATTGCTGCTACTGAGATTCCTTCTAACTTTATCTTGCAGTGGGTTGGACCAAGTAAATGGCTTATATTTCAATCTGTTCTGTGGGGTTTAGTAGGAATGTTACAATGTTTTATCAAAAATAAGTCTGGTTTCTATGCTACAAGATGGCTTTTGGGTATGTTCGAGGCTGGATATATTCCAGGAGCATTATATTATCTCTCTTCATTTTATAAGAGAAAAGAATTAACTGTAAGAATGGCTATTTTTTATTTTGGTAATTATTTCTCAACAGGTGTGGGAAGTATCATTGCAGCTGGGATTCTTCATAGGTTTGAAAATAGTTCATGGGGGGCATGGAGATATTTATTCTTAATTGATGGTTCTTTAACTATAGTTACAGCCATTTTATTTTTCTTATTTTTACCACGTAATCTTCAAGATGTAAGAGCTACTCATGGGTTTTTTAGTATTATCACCGAAGAAGAAAAATTGGTTATTCAAGATAGACTTTCGATAGATGATGCAACCAAAGATCATAGAAATAGATTTGAAATGAGTATTAAAACTTTTTTACAATCTTTACTTCATTGGAGGTTATGGGCACATTTCTCCATTAATTTATTATCGTTAGCACCCAAAGGTGCTTTACAAACATTCACACCAAAAATTATTAAATCATTGGGGTTTGATACTTTTAAGTCAAATGCTTTAAATTCTATTAGTTCATTTGGGTGCTGTATTTTATCGTTTCTTATTTCCTTTGTTGCTGATAAAACAAGTCAGAAGGGTGCTTTATGTCTTGTTGCAAATACTTGGTCAATTGTGTTCGTTGCGGTTATTACCACTATGGAAATCGGAGTTACACCTAAATGGACAATGTTTTCAATGATTACATTGTTGGCTGCTGGTAATGGTTTGTCACAAGGTTTAAATGATTCATGGGTTAGTGTTAATTCTAGAACATTTGAAGAGAGAAGTGTTGGTTTAGCTTTGGCGGTCCTGGGAAGTAATATTGGGGGTATGGTGGGTCAAAATCTTTTCAAAGATAGAGATGCTCCAAAATATAAACCTGCATTTATTGCAATTTTATGCCTTTATTGTTCATCACTTGTGATTATTAGTTTCTTATCTATTTCATGTTTTTTTTCAAATAAAAAGCTTGATAAATTAGAAAAAATGGCAGAACCAGAGGACGAAGCAAAAACTAAGTGGAGATATCATTTATAGTTATTTATAATGGGAATATAAGTTTGGAATTTACGAGTTTAGGTTATTACTAATCACGTGAGCCTTTGGCAATTACTGCAAAATATTTGCTTTATATCGCGTGCGCACGCAAAATTTCACTCTTAAAGTGTATATTAACTACCATTTATAACGGAAATTAGAATTATCTATGTCAGTTAAATCTTGTAAATCTGTTTCTCTGTTTTCAATCTTGGCTTCACCGTATAATTTGTCTCTTCTACAATTTTCTTTGTAGCATAAATACATATAAACCAATACAGAAAATATCGTAAGAGCATAAGATCCGAAAAGTGCACCTACACCTAAAGAATAGAATGGTGCTTGTTCCGCCTTAAAGAATTGAGGCCCAATGATGTTACTTATTGAATAGGCCATAAACATAAAGGCATTAACAGTAATCTTTCTGGTAAAACCAGCATTATTACAAGTAATTAAATTCAATGAAATGATATAAGATCCAAGATAAAAAAACCCAAAATAAAGTGAAACCAATCTTCCAGTATAAGCGTCTTCTGGTAATTTGTATAAGCAACCTGTTGCAACAAAAGAAGGAACTAAAAATAAGCACAAAACCAAACCTCTAGTTTGTTTTTTAGGAAAATATTTTTCTAATAAAGAAACTGAAAAACTTGATAAATAAACAGAAGCCGTTTGCATTAAACCATTAGGTATAGTTAATAAACAACTTGCTCTAGGACTCCATTGTAACCCTTGAACAATTAAAGGACTAAAAGATGTAAGCCCACCATTTGGAATTGAAATAAAAATTTGAACCCAGAACATAACCCATAACTTTGGATCTTTTAAAGTCTGCATAAATTGTTCTTTCTTGAAGTGGTTATTTTTAACCCCCGTTTGGTTTTTACGGACTCTATCAATAACGATGGCCTTTTCTCTGTCGTTAAGATATCTACATGAAACTGGCGAATCTGGTAATAACAATATTTGTAATATACCATAAACACTTGACATAGCACCAATGATCCAATAATAGTATCTCCATAAAGAATGTGGGACATCACCCCAACCACCAATAGCATAACTAATGGTTCCGGTGAATACAGTAGATAACCCAGTGTAAAATAATCCAAGTCTGAAAGATTGTTCAGGCCCTTTAACATACCACATACTTAAAATAATTAAATTTATGGGCATAACTGGTGCTTCAGTAAGACCTAAAAGAACTCTCATTGCAATCATAGTTTCAAAGTTCTTTGCAAAACCAGAACCAATTAAAAAGAATCCCCAAATGAAAAATGCACCACCTGAAATTTTTGCAACCGGCAATTTTTGTAAAATTAAACCACTTGGGAAACACCAAGCTAAATAACCAAAATAAAAGGCAGATCCAACCCAACTGAATTGATCGCCGACCAAATTCAAATCTTCTCTTAACCCATAGAGCGCAGCTTGACTGTGAGAAACTTTATCCATCGCAGCCCAGGTCACATTTAGCCATAAAAAAGGAATAATGAACATATCCACTTTTCTCATAATCTTTTTAGCTTCTTCTTTTGAATAACCATCGGTAATTAAATCAGCATATTTAGCACCTAAGTCATCATAGACTGTATCCATAGCATTACCACTTTCTTCCCCACTGAGTTCAGCAATTTCTATAGTTGATTTATCTTTTGGTGCAGTAGAATCTACTTCAGAAACCATTCTTAATCCAGGTTTTGAAATTTTTATAAATATTTAACCATCTTTTTATATTTTTATAGACTCTCATGTTTTGGTGTGTGGCCATTGGCGGGGGAACACTTCGGATATCGAAAAAATTAATTCCGATATCTAGCAAATTTATCTTATCGGAATTTAATCCCATTAAGGCAAGTTTATTGTTGCCAGTAATCTACTTAAGTAATTAGAAGTCTTTTTCGATTAGATAGGAACTAAGCCTTATGCGCTTTCACTTGATAGGGTATTGTAAGTTTGAAGTTATTTATCCAAAAAATTGTTGGAAAATAACTGGTTCGAGATCTTATCGACGATTAGATTATGTCATAAATGTTTACCGCAGCCTTGAGAAATGTCGTTCAAAGATTTAATTTCTGTGAAGCTATTTGCCGATACTTTTGATTTGACTACTTAAGCTAAAAGTCTATAGAGCTTTGAATAAGTTAAAAAGTCTTTAACGTACAAAATCTTCTTACTATAAGCGTTAACCTCCTGTCCATTAATGATAATTCTGATAGAACCGATTAACGACATCAATGATATAAGCTACAAGCGGGCATGTTTTACAAAGAGTAATACATCTAGTGGTTACACAGAATAGATTATATATTATACTTCAAAAATGAATATCAAAATTGGAGGTTTTAAACGTCTTTAATAGGTATAGACATATAAGTTCAAACCCCCCTTTATCCCCGCTTTATACAAGGTCTTTCTTAATAACATTAAGATTCTATATATATATCAATAACCTAATTCATACTAAAAAAGTTGTAACATGTTAAAATCTGTTATATCTCTTTAAAATTATGCTCCAAAACAGTCTAAATTTTATCTTATCTTCTTCTCCAGAAAATTTAATCCCGCGACATTTATAAAAACTCAACCATGAATGCTGAATACAACAAGAGAAAAAGAGTCCGCTTTAGCTGTGACAGGTGTAAACTAAAGAAGATAGCGTGTCACAGAATAGACCAATTAGACGTAGACGTGCCTTGCATAACTTGTCTGAAACTAAATACTGAATGTAAAGTTACTATCAAACGTAAAGCAAGACTTTTAAAGCCTAGAATGGACCCAAAAGACCAGATAAAATTAATGTCAAAAATCTTGCAAGTCCTTGATGATGAGATAGATGTCACAGATCCGGAATCTTTACTTGAATTCTATAATAATGTCAAAACAAAGGATCTTTTAAGTAAAAACAATATTATTAATAAAGAAGATAACAGTTCATATTCTGTTATTTCATCTGGTAGAAGCGTAGACAGTTTAAACTCTTCAAATTCAATATTTGGTAAGCATTTAGAAAACTTTGATAGAGTCATATATGACAATAATGGAACTTCACATTATCTTGGTAGCTTTGGGTTTACTGGATCATTAACTATTTTACTAAATAATTTCATCAATGCTATTAAAGATATCGAATTAAGTTCAATTGATTTTATTAAAGAAATGAATAAAAAGGGGTCTGTGATATCATCATTTTCTGAACCTATAAGTCCAGAATTTTTTATTACAACATCATCCAAAAAGAAATTCCCATTTTTATGTGAATTTACCAGAACTGAATCTGATTTTTATGTTGATAATTTCTTTAATTGGACAAATTCCCTTTTACTTGGATTTGAAAAAAGCTATTTCTTTGAAAAATATAAAATATTTTGGGAAATTGAAAATAACAATTTACCAGAGAATGATTTGAGTAACACTCTGTATTGTTTCATTTATATAATTTGGATTATTGGAGTTTCAATAAAATTATATGACGAAGCCACAATGCCAGAAACTTATGAATTAGTTGGAAAATATATTAATCTAATCAAATTGATTCTTTCAGATATAATGTTGGTTCCTTCCTATGATGGAATAGTTTGTTTGAAATTGCTTTCCATATTTTTTGAAAGGAATATGCAAATTGAGACATCCTATGCACTTTGTCAAACAGCGGTCTGTCATGCAATGTCCTGTGGATTCCATAGACAATCGATTTCAAATGAGAGGACATCATTTTTATGGTGGTCTTTATTTGATAAAGAAATTAAGTTAGGATTATATCTTGGCAGAACATCAACAATTCCATTAAAACAGGTTAATTTAGATTGTGAAAAGCAATTTGAAAAACTAAATAGTCAATATCTGAGTTACGAGCTTTTATTGACAAAATTAAACAAAATTGGTTATATTTATCTTAACACCAGATCTAATTTACCATTGTCACCTGATTTTTTGAACAAAGATCACTTTGACTCTGTAAATCACACATTGGAGCTTTTAGATAAGTTCTTTGACTCTTTACCGAGTAATTGTCGACAACATACTACTTTACTTAATTCAATTGAAATTGAATTAATGGCTTCTTATTATTACCTTTCGATATCAATAACCTTGCCATTCATTCTTTATTCCATAGATGGTAGTAAAGCATTATTGAATAACATTAACTTAAAAAAGTTTATGGCAAAATGTTTAAAACTGTGTCAAGAATTTTGTGATATAATTTTTAATTATGATGACGACAATGGATTTTTACTGAATGTAGAGTTTGATTGTACTTCAATCATGGATCATGTAATGATTGCTCTAGTTGGGATTACTTTATATAATGTCAAGTTTAATTTAGATTCAAATAATGATAAAAAACTAAATCTTTTAAAAGAAATTCAAATTCTTTCAAAGGATATTAGAAACTATAACCAACCAAAAATCGAATCTTCTAGTGGCACTTCAAGAGTAAGAAAGTGCTGGATAGAAGTCTTATGTCAAGATTTAACTAAAATACATGATGATAATGAAAACACCAGTAGCGATTCCCCATGGAAGTTAACTGACCAAGATTTGAACTTTCAATTAAATTTCTCAAATATATTCACGGAAATATTACCAAAACACTCCCAAAATGATATTGATGATAATATAAACGTTTTAATTGATGATAGGTATATATTCTCTAACTTAAGAGCTAAAATAGAACAAGATACAGCTAACTAACAAAAATTAATCAATCACTATCAACAACTTCAATACAGGTAGTGAAAGCATCTTCAGATACATCTTTATAAATATCGGATCTTCTTTGGTTAGAAATTGGAATTTGTTGTCTAAATGTTTTAATTAATTCTGGATCCAATTCAGCGTAAAGAATTTCTTCGCCTTCACCAGCTTCACATAAAATTTTACCTGTTGGATCAACTACTAATGAGTGTCCATAAACTGGGTAATTAACATCATTGATACTAGATGGTGAACACATTATCACATACATTTGGTTATCAAGGGCCCTTGAACGTGCCAAAAGTGACCAATGCATTGGACCTGTAGTTTTATTAAAAGCACTTGGATAAAACATTGCAAAAGCTCCCTTTCTTGAAGAAATTGTAGCCAATTCTGGAAATCTAATATCATAGCAAATGGCCTGGCCAATTAACCCATAATCTGCTAACTTGGTGAGTGTAGCAGTATTACCACCAGCAAATGTATTGCTTTCCTTTGCTGTCATCTTACCTGGAATATCGATATCAAATAAATGTACTTTTCTATGTTTACCAATTATATTACCGCTCTTATCAAAACTCAACGAGGTATTGTAAAGCTTTCCTTCAAAAGATTCAGGGAATGAGCCACCAACAAGGTATATATTATATTCTTTAGCGATTTTGCTTAAGAAATTGGTTCTTTTACCTGGTATAACCTCTGCCGCCTTATAATAAGCTTCAGTCTTTATAACATTTGAAAAATGTTCAGGCAAGACAATTAAATCAACCTCTGGCCTATCTGTTTTGGCCTTTTTAATAAGTTCTTCAATTCTTTCTAAGTTTTTATCATCATCTAATGTCACATTAGGCTGAATTAAAGCGATATTTAAAATTTTTTTTAAAACCATAATTGCAATTTATAATTTGAATGTCTTTTAAATGATACTGTTCTATATATATGTCAAATTCGGATAAGAATATTTAAATTCCGTATGTGGAGTTAGTACAATTGATAAACTTGATGTATGGTTTGGAGCGCACGCAAAATGTCCTCTGCTATCAAGACGGAATTAATAGAGACTAATTCCGCGGTTTAATCTTGACAATATATCCGAGCAGTTTCAATACCATAGATCTATAATGAATATAAATGTTGTAATCTAGCCACTAAAACATACCTAAAAACATTGAATATTAGTTTAATCAACATGAGCTCAGAAATTGAAAAATTATACCAACAAGATATAGAAGAAATTAAAGCATGGTGGGCTCAAGACCATAAAAAGCATTTAAAAAGACCATATTCAGCTGAAAAAGTTGCTAGTTTCAGAGGCTCTGTAAAGACTGAATACTTTTCTTCTATTCAAGCAAGAAAATTATGGAAGCTTTTAAGAAAGCATGTGGAAGAGAAAACTCCAATGATGACAATGGGATGCGTTGATCCATCTTTAGCAGCACAGATGACAAAAGCCGGGTTTGAATGCGTCTATATTTCGGGTGGTGTTTCTGGATTCAATGTTGCTAAAGAAATTGGATGCGATCACTGTGATTATTCGTCAGATGTTGTTCCGCTGGTGGTATCAAGAGTAGCTGCTGGTCAACAATGGCATGATCGTAGACAAAGGCAACATTATATGACATTAAGTGCAAGTGAAAGAAAAGACTTCCCCATATTTGACCATTTATTACCACTTATTGCTGATGGTGATATGGGATTTGGGGGTGCAACTTCAGTAACTAAGCACACAAAAATGTTTGTAGACGCTGGTGTGGCTATGTTTCATTTAGATGATTTAGCAATTGGGGTTAAAAAATTCACCGAAGGTGTCGGTAGAACATGTATACCAACATGTGAATATTTGAAGAGATTAACTGCTGCTAGATTTCAATTGGATATTATGGGAGCAGATACATTACTCATGTCAAGATGTGATTCGTATCAGTGTGGAAGTATTACCTCAGTGTTTGATCCCCGGGACCACCTTTACGTATTGGGATCAACCAATGCTGATATTGAACCTTTATTTAAAGTAATGAACGATGTTAGAATTAGAGAAGGGGATGTTGCAGCTGCAAGGTTAAAATGGTACGAAGATGCAAAAGTCATGACTTTTGATGAAGCAGTTGAAAAAAAATTAAGTGAATCTGAGTTTAAAGCTTATAAACAATTAATTGAGAAAGATAAATTTGCCAGTTTAACTAAAAGAAGGGGATATTTGCAAGAAGTAGCACCAAATAATGATGTTTACTTTGATTGGGATTCACCTAGAAATTCTTATGGACACTATGCATTTAAAAGATGTATTGAAAGTGTTATTGATAGAGCTATTGCAGCTTTACCAATGTCCGACTGCACTTGGGCAAGACTCGATGTTCCAAATAGAGTTGACCTTAAGAAGTTCCATGATATTTTGACTAAAATTGATCCTAACAGAGCTTACTGTTTTGGATATACAGGAACTTATGATTATTTAAAGAATGGATTCACTGAAGAAGAATTCAAAAATTTCCATAAGGATCTTGCTAAAATGGGAATTGTGTGGCAGGTGCAACCAATTTTTGCTCTTCAGGGTTATGATATGCTCAGTGGTAAATTTGGCAGAACGTGGAAGGAAGAAGGAATTTATGGTTATGTTAGGGATATTCAAATTCCAGCTCTTGACTCTTCGCCATACAAGCCTGGTACTTTCGCTGAATGGGGTGGTACTAAATATGCAGACACTATTTTAAATATTGCAGATGGAAACGACATATATATGCCAGTCGAATAGGGCAAAACATCAGGATAGTCTACTTGGTGGTGTAAGTCTTACTATATCCCACCGTGCTCTCTTGCCCAAATAAGTTTAGAAAATATACAAAAAATAACTACAGTTTTGCTTAAATACGTAATTAAGAATTAGTTTAACCTTTTTAACTTAAAGATTATTTTATCAAATTACGTCATTATTAGTTAGGTTTCTGCCTCTCTACTTATTTACTGACGTGAGATCTGCCGGTCTTGGTCCGCAGTTCTTATAACCATTATAGTAGATATTGCGACATATATAAATCAGGCTTGTAATATAAATCTAAGGCGCATATTGAAAGTTACTGTTATTTAATTTTTAATTTACAATTTGGTCGTTCATTGATTTCAGGTTATTAATATTTTATCTTAATAAAGTATATGCGAATTTCGCACCTATGATACAAACTATTAACCAGCTTAAAGTTACACATCTATAAACAAAACTATAAAGAAGTAGCTTAACCAATATCAAATAAACACACTAATAGTATTGAGCTAAATAAGTAATCATGATGTAAATATCAATTAAGTTTTTGGACATACTGAATGCGTTGCGGTAATATTCGAGCACTGAGGTATAATGATCAAGCACTTCCTTTCATTAACTATTAAGTAGCCAGCTGAACATAATCGTTTATTATAGTTACTATGAACCGAGTGGGTGTAATACTATAGAAATAAAAACATCAATAAAGATTAACTATGGTACTCCAAAATCTGAGGAGCCTGGCGCAGTATAGATAATACTTATCAGATTGAGATCTAAAATAAGCAAGTTGAAGCAAGCGAATATTCACTTTCATAAGCCCATCACATTTAGCCAAGATGTCAGTGCCAATGAAATAAACAGCAATATTAAGTTCTTTATAGAAAAATTAACCGGAGCCACGATAAAACTACCAAATGTAATATATGGATTAGTATTATAGCTAATGTATCAATAAAATATAAACTTTAGAGTAATATTTTATAGTAGTAGATCTTAGGTTTCCAAAAATAAAGGGGAGTTCATCTCATATTATTTTCGATGAAGATATTAAGAGCAACAATACAATTAAGGTTTATTCAAATCTGGCTGAACAAATAATTTTACTTGCAAAGAACATTTCGGTAACCAGCGATATTGCGATATCTAAAAGTACAAGATTAATCGGTTCAAAATATGCAGAGTAAATTTATTATTACAGAACTCGTAAGGCGATTTTATTTAAATTGAACATATCATTGTTCAAGAAGAGATAATTCCACTTTTCTATTGTTTATTTATTTAAAAATGATATCTCGTAAACCAATAAAGAAGTTTCTTGCAATTGGCTAATCAGTAAGATTTTCTTATCAAGTAAAAAATACTCCTCGTGGCAACCTTGTAAAGGCATAAATTCAGCGCCATCATTGCAAATCTCGTGGGGTTACTAATTTCACTAAATGTACCAAAGTCATCAAAATCTTAAACCTAAAAATAAAAAAATTAAAACTTTAAACGCCCAAAATGATCTCTAAAGTGTCTCACTAACTCATTTCATATATGAAATTTTTTAAAAAATATTCTAAATTAGGAAACTTGATGCTCGGGGAATATATTTCTTTCTCGAAATTTACGGAAGAAAACCCTTCCCTTCGGCTGCCTAGAACTAGAACTTTACTTGAAAATAAAAAATTAAAGTTTTTAATGATGAGATTTAAGCTCTAAAAATAAGATTTATAGATTTACATCAGAGACAGATTAATAGATCTAAGGTTAAGATTAAAACGCCAGAGATAGATTTCAATATAAAGATCAAGTTAGTATAAATGCACAAATGTTATTTAAAGCCTCCGAGGCTATTCTTCACTCTCTCGGATGGAAATGCTTTAAAATTCGTTTTGGGATTATTTTGTTTTAGAACAATAGAGGAAAATAATTATTATTTTCGCAGAACACCAGCTTAATAAAGTTAATTTCAAGTTTAATATTTTTACTATTCTCTAGCAACATCACAAACCTTATCTTAAGCCTCTTTGCGTTGTACTTCAAATATCCAATGTACGTTTTACTTGTAATATATGTTTTAATTGTATCAATATGGCATCAATAATTACGCATACTTAAACAATGCACAAGTTTTTTTCTTTATCTCATCGAAAGGCGTTTTCGGCATTGAGTTGAGTTCGAGACGGTCGAAAAAATAATTGTTCGAATTTCGGCATGAATGTAAGGAAAATCGTAATATATATGCCACTTCATTGAGTAAAGCAGTTGCCATAACCAGTAATGATTAACCATTAGTCAACTTTATTTTAATTCGAAATTAATTTAGTCTTTAAAAATTAAATCAAGGCTATCAACATAGGCGGCTAAGTTTAACACCAGCTACATAATCTATGCACTAACTCTTACGAATGACTACGGAGTTATCAGCATACTAGAAACCATAAACTAATTGAAATTAGTTCTAAAGTACATACAGGAAGCCTCTTATTTTTACGCAAAAATAAGAACAAACTCCAAACCGACAATGGAAGTGTAATCTCGTAAAATTACTTTAAGAAAACAATAAAATTGACCCGAAAAAGAAATAAAATGTTTTCAGTTGCATGAGGTTTCCGAGTGTCTATATCAATATAAAAGCCGAATTATCTCTTTATTTTAAATTCTAAATCACAAGAATATGAGATCCGAATTTTATTTGACTATTTTAAGTTTGGTAACTTACGTTCTTTCTGTTGATATAACAGAAAATACAATTGAAAGGGGTACTATTGATTTATCTATTGGTGATTATCATATATACCCAGACGTATTTTATTCTATCATTGATAATAGTTTAACTAGTATTACTGGTGATGTCAATAATGAAGGTGGATTCTATGTTTCTACAGACAATGCCTTAATTGGTTTAACTGTTAGTATGGTGAATCTTCTTGGTACTATTGAAAATTCCGGTGATTTTGCTTTAAATTCTTCAAGAACTTTAACTGCCCCAAACTATCTTTTAAATTCAGGTACTTTTTCAAATACTGGTAATATGTGGTTTGGAGGTGATGGTTCTACTGGTTCCCCTGTGATGACAGTTCTGTCTGGTAATTGGGATAACGATGGTTTAATGGTATTCCAATTAAATTCTAGAAGTTCTGGTTACGTTCTTTTAGGTTCTGCTGTAACTAATTCTTTAGCTTCAATTACTAATGACGGTACTATATGTTTAATTAGACAAGGTCTTCAACAAACAACAGAAATCGAAGGTACTGGTTGTATTGATGTTGGTAATAATGCAAATGTTTGGTTAGCAAATTCTGCTTTCGGTGTTTCAGAAGATCAAATATTTTATTTAAGTTCTTCTTCTTCGAGTATCCGTGCTGATGCTGTATCCACTGGTCAAACTTTCCACGTTGCTGGTTATGGTAATGGTAATATTATTGGGTTGTCTGTTGCTATGACATCCTTTAATTATGATGGCGAAGCATTAAATTTAGTTATTGGAGTTGGAATTCTTTCAATTACTACAAAATTCGTCATTGGTCCTGGTTATGATGCATCTTTATTTACTAGAGTATCGTCCGACTTTGGTAACATTGGATCAAGTTTACCTTTACTTAATGCTGTTAGGTATAGTGGACCAGTACCTGATACATCCAGACCAGCACAATGTATGACATGTGCACCATTCCCTGAAGTCCCAGGTATCGATGATGTCTCGTCCTCATCTTCGTCTAGTATAATTTCTTCATCAGAATCATCAAGTGAATCATCAAGTGAATCATCAAGTGAATCATCAAGTGAATCATCAAGTGAATCATCAAGTGAATCATCAAGTGAATCATCAAGTGAATCATCAAGTGAATCATCAAGTGAATCATCAAGTGAATCATCAAGTGAATCATCAAGTGAATCATCAAGTGAATCTTCATCCGAATCTTCTAGTGAATCTTCAAGTGAATCCTCATCCGAATCTTCTAGTGAATCTTCATCCGAATCATCAAGTGAATCTTCTAGTGAATCTTCTAGTGAATCATCTAGTGAATCATCTAGTGAATCTTCTAGTGAATCTTCTAGTGAATCATCTAGTGAATCTTCTAGTGAATCTTCATCTTCTAGTGAATCTTCTAGTGAATCTTCTAGTGAATCTTCATCTTCTAGTGAATCTTCATCTTCTAGTGAATCTTCATCTTCTAGTGAATCTTCTAGTGAATCTTCATCTTCTAGTGAATCTTCTAGTGAATCTTCATCTTCTAGTGAATCTTCTAGTGAATCTTCTAGTGAATCTTCTAGTGAATCTTCTAGTGAATCTTCTAGTGAATCTTCTAGTGAATCTTCTAGTGAATCTTCTAGTGAATCTTCTAGTGAATCTTCAAGTGAATCTTCATCTTCATCCGAATCATCTAGTGAATCTTCTAGTGAATCTTCTAGTGAATCTTCTAGTGAATCTTCAAGTGAATCTTCATCTTCATCCGAATCATCTAGTGAATCATCTAGTGAATCTTCATCTTCATCCGAATCATCTAGTGAATCATCTAGTGAATCCTCATCAGAATCATCCAGTGAATCTTCAAGTCAAGTTTCATCTTCAACTGAGATTTGTCCAGAATGTACCGAATACACTACTACTTATGTCACGACATTACCAGATGGTTCAGTTTCTACTGCTACTGGTGATGTTATAGTTACTACTAATTCTGATGGTGATTTGTACACTACTACCGACATACTCGGAGATTGTCCAGAATGTACCGAGTACACTACGACATTTGTTACTACTAACGATGATGGTTCCGTTTCTACTGCTACTGGTGATGTTATAGTTACTACTAATTCTGATGGTGATTTGTACACTACTACCGACATACTCGGAGATTGTCCAGAATGTACCGAGTACACTACGACATTTGTTACTACTAACGATGATGGTTCCGTTTCTACTGCTACTGGTGATGTTAT
>JAJLZA010000033.1:0-65454 GCA_030571925.1 Yamadazyma epiphylla | reverse complement strand
CTTGGGCTTGGGCTTGGGCTTGGGCTTGGGCTTGGGCTTGGGCTTGGGCTTGGGCTTGGGCTTGGGCTTGGGCTTGGGCTTGGGCTTGGGCTTGGGCTTGGGCTTGGGCTTGGGCTTGGACTTGGTTTAATAGAACTTGAATTACTCCATGAAGAGTAACTTGAAGAAGGAAGTACAGGTATAGTAGTAGTAGTAATAACTTTTTCAGTACATACAGTTCCATCACATTCAGTAGTTGTAGTAACACCGGTCTTACAGTTTTCATCAGAACAAGTAACAGTAGAAGTAATACTGACAGTACTTGGTCCTTGTGAACTAGAAGGAACAGTAGCTTCGGTTGTGATAACAGAAACAGAACAGACTTCATCATTACAAACAGTAGTTGTGTATGAACCAGATTTACATGTAGGACCAGTACAAGTAGTAGTAGAAGTAGTGCTGACAGTACTTGGACCTTTTGAACTGGATGGTGAACTAGATGGCGAACTAGATGGTGAACTAGATGGTGAACTGGATGGTGAACTGGATGGTGAACTGGATGGTGAACTAGATGGTGAACTAGATGGTGAACTAGATGGTGAACTAGATGGCGAACTAGATGGTGACCTAGATGGTGAACTAGATGGCAAACTAGATGGCAAACTAGATGGCGAACTAGATGGCGAACTAGATGGCGAACTAGATGGCGAACTAGATGGTGAACTAGATGGCGAACTAGATGGCGAACTAGATGGCGAACTAGATGGTGAACTAGATGGTGAACTAGATGGCGAACTAGATGGTGAACTAGATGGCGAACTAGATGGCGAACTAGATGGCGAACTAGATGGCGAACTAGATGGCGAACTAGATGGAGTTTCAACATATACAGTTTGTTCACTACCAGTTCCACTGGTAAATGTACTAGTAAATGTACCAGTCCATGGTATAGTAGTGGTTGGTAGTGGGGTTTCAACAACAACAGTTGCATTTCCACCAGATCCAATAGCAGTATAAGTTGAAGTGAAACTACCAGTCCATGGTATAGTAGTGGTTACTGGTGGGGTTTCAACAACAACAGTTGCATTTCCATCAGATCCAGTAGTAGTATAAGTTGAAGTGAAAGTACCAGTCCATGGTATAGTAGTAGTCTTAGCTTCACACCCACCTTCCACCTCTTCAGCAGAATACCAAGGAATATCATCATTAGTTACGACGTCACCTGATGGTAAACGTACTTCTACTTCTAAACCACAATCACCGAGCCAGGAATTATAAAAGTACATTTTAACAGGATAGTAGTAACCTCCTTCAAGGTTATATATTCCACTTCCATATACTGAATCCCCACCTACTTGTGTCCCCTGAGTTTTAGATGTAGTTCCATTCAGGCAACAATCTTCGGGAATGCCGGCACCAAGTATAAGATATATATCAACATTAACCAAAAATTGGAATCTATAGGAACCACTTTCAGCTGCATAGAAGAAACCAGTATAACGCATAAGCAAGCTATATAAATCAACATATTCTCCGTAAACGTAATCATAGTCGGTACCATCACCATCGATGTAATAACCATCGACCCAGAAATCCACATCAGTTACACCATTAACAGTGGCATACAGTGAATTCTTGTCATAATCTGGATATGTTTCCGGCGGTGGAGTCCATACTGGAGGACTCTCATAATAGTCAACACGAAGACCTTTCGATACATTAATTGGGGAACACCCTAATGCATCACTGTCAGCGTTGGCCAAATGAAGTGTAAGCAATAAACCTGTGATTAATGTCTTTAATCTCATAGTTGTTTGAATAGAAGACAATTTCATGGCATTAAATATTCATCGATATATTAAAGAACAACTCATCAAATTCCCCTTTGAATATAACATTTCCTTCATTGGTGAATACTTTGATCAAACAAAGTATCAAAAAAATCAAGTAAGAATGATGATTGTTCGGAAAATACAAAGGTATACTTGGCTTGGAATAATTTAGACCATATTTGGGGACTTTGAAACTTGATTAGGAGAAAAAAATAATCAAAATTTTTGAAAACCTTTTAAGGAAATTTGTGTTCAATTAAATAGGTGAAATATTTAAAAGAAATACTTATTGTTATATTAAAACGTTCAAAAATAGGATGGAATAGGAGATTGTTTTTTTTATTTATTTATTTTTTTTTATATATTTTTTATATTATTAAATATAAAACAAGCATGATCTCTTTGATTTTCAAAAATGGAACATGAGAACCTTTATAAATATATTTTCAAAATATGAAAAACTATTGTTATCTAAATTGGGTAAATATCGGAACAGCTGGGGGGCCCTGATTAATGCTTTTGTTGAATTGATTTTTAACAATATCCTATTGTCTCTACCACCACGAACTAATTAGGAATAAAACTGGTGCACATTGATGATGTGGCTTCTTTTTGAAATCATTGTTGTACAAAAGATCTAAAAAATAGATGTAAACAATACCAATAAGAGGTAGTATTTATTCCTTAAAGGGTGATATTTTTAACAATGAAGTCTGAAACAAAGATCCATTATCAACGCAATTGAGTCCAATCTTTTGGATTTCCTAATAAAAACTGCCACGTCTCCTGACTTTTAGACTATTATTTCCTAATAAAAACTGCTACGCCTCCTGACTTTTAGACTATTATTTCCTAAAACTGCATTTTTTAGCCTCCCAATTATTGAATCTCGGTATGTTAAATACTGTGATTCAAAATACATAATTGTTTTAATTCCGATTTTTCCTTACTTTTTTTATATAAAGATATATGATAAGTGAATTTTTTGATTCCTTTTACATGATATTCGATTACACGTGAATGAGAATACTTTCAATTAGTAAATCTTTCAAATAAAATGGTGAAGAAGGCTTATGGTGAAGGCTTATGGTGAAGGCTTATTGCGAAGTCGATAGTTTTGTGCAGGACAAATAGATCAATAATGTAACATTGTCCTGCAAAATATGGAAGTTGACTTGCCAGCACATCAATGTTCCAGCAGAAATACTAATGTTCAATCTTTGTTAAAGAAGCAAACGTGGTTGAGAGAATAAAAAATATGCAAAGTTCAGCGGCTAATATTACAGTCAACTTCAAAACTCTAGCAGTCAGCTTGTAAATACAAAAGTCCCAGTATCTTATTCACCAGTCATAAAAAAAGAAGTCAGATTGCAATAGGAACGAAGTCACATAAGGGGGTGTTTGAATAATAGTGCCGAACCTCTTAGTAACGGAGTTATCAATCCGAAATAACCGAAGGGTTTTTCAGTTATTCATGAAAATAGCTCATTTAATTCAGATGTTTTTTGAATCTTATTTTGACACTTGAATGGATTCTGGTTTTTCCAAGTTTGACTACAGATGTCATATAACTACAGATATCATATAAATACAGATTTCATATAAATACAGATGTCATATATATACTTGTAGTTGGGCACTACACACATTGCCCTAATTTTCACGGTGAAACAGTCAGGTGGTTCTTCCCTCTTACAATAGTGATCGTGTAACTTGGATAATGTAAAGCGCTTATCTGCATACATTTTAGCGTCAAAGCATAAAAAATACATTTTTAGAATCTACTTGTAAAATGGGCGTGTTTAATCCTGTATATATCTGAGTATTCACTAATAGGAGCGCTGGATTCCCTATTATTCAATTGTAAAGAGATGTATTCTGGAGCCGTGCTTTTAGGAATCTGGGCTCTTTTATACGTCGCGCAGTAAGTATGCGATCATTGACTACATATGTTTTCGAGAATTTGGCAAATTGTACCGTGGTACATTGTTTAAGTACTAACACGTAAGCCAGTAGCCTCTTCCAAGAAGACGAGTTTGCTCAGAATAAATTCCCATGTTTTAGTGATTTCAATAAAATTTTTCAAGTCCGTGCTCTTTACTAATTTTCCTGATAACTTCCAATCAAACTAGGTTACCAGGACTTCAGAAATTCGTGCAAAATATCTTCAATTACTGGCATACTTGGCACTTGTACTAGATTCGAATAACATATCGGTATGAAACATTAAATTCCTCGAGGGATCTAAAGAAAACTAGAGTCTATGGATCTACAGAACAATAAATATATTCACTAACTACTTTGGAAAACTTCATTTAAGAATTCTTCTTCTTCTTGAGTATGCATAGCTTTTGAACCAGCAGCTACAGAAGCACTTGGATCTCTACCAGCATAACGTAAAGTTAAAGCACTATGGTTAGTCTCAGCTAAAGTGGTTAAAACTCTTGGTTGGACATAAGAGAAAGAACCCATATTTAATGGTTCTTCTTGACACCAAACTAAATCTTCAAGATTTGGATAACTGTTTAAAGCATCACGTAATTGTTGGAATGGGAATGGATGTATTTGTTCAACTTTAATAAAAGCAGTGGTTGTATCTTCTAAAGCAGATCTCTTTTTATGTAAACCAGTATAAACTTGACCTGAACATAATACAATTCTCTTAATATCTTCTTTGTTACCAATAGATTTACCTAATTCAACATCTTCAATGATCCAATTGAAGTGAGATTCACCAGTAAATTCTTCTAATGAACTTCTAGCTAATGGATGTCTTAATAAGGATTTAGAGAAAAACAATACTAATGGTTTTCTAAATTGTCTATGCATTTGACGTCTTAATAAATGGAATAAATTAGCTGGTGTGGTTGGGTAAGCAACTTGCATATTACAATCTTGATGTTGACGTTCTAATTTTTCTGGAGCTGGGAAATATCTTGGATCTTCGTTACATAATTGTAAATATCTTTCAATTCTACCAGAAGAATGTTCTGGACCTTGACCATCATAACCATGAGGTAATGATAAAACAATACCTGATCTTTGTTTCCATTTAGATTCGGCAGCAGCAATAAATTGATCAATAATAACTTGAGCAGTATTAGCAAAATCACCAAATTGAGCTTCCCATTGGACTAAAGCATCTGGGGAAGTTAATGAATAACCATATTCAAAACCCATAACACCATATTCAGATAATGAAGAGTTTGAAATAACAAAAGCTCCTTGATCTTCTGATAAGTTGTTTAATGGGGTGTAAGTTTGTTCAGAAGTTTGATCATGTAAAACAGCATGACGTTGAGAAAAGGTACCTCTTTCAACATCTTGACCAGAAACTCTGACATGATAACCTTCTAAAGCTAAAGAACCAAAAGCTAAAGCTTCACCAGTAGCCCAATCGATACCTTCACCGGTTTCAACAGTTTTCTTTCTTTGATTCAAAATTCTCTTTAAATTACGGTGAATTTCAAATCCTTTTGGAGCTTCTGAAATTTTATTACCAATATCTTTTAAGATATTTTCATCAACAGCAGTTGGTAAATGTGGTAAAACTTCAGTAGCTAATTCTTTTGGAGATTTAAAATCTTCCCATGGAGTGGTTAACCATTCTCTTGAAGTTGGTTTATATTCTTTTGATTTACTAAAAGATTCTTCTAAGATATTCCAAACCCATTTTTTGTGTTCTTCAATATCTTCTTTAGTAAAAGATTTTTCTTGTAATAATTGATTAATATAAACATCTAAAACTGATTTCTTTTCAGCAATCTTTTTATACATCAAAGGTTGAGTAAAAGCTGGTTGATCAGTTTCATTATGACCATATTTACGGTAACCAACAACATCAATAATAACATCAGAATGGAAAGTAGCTCTCCATTCAGCAGCTAAATTAAAGACAAAAATAATACTTTCAGCATCATCAGCATTAACATGGAAAATTGGTGCATTAATTGATTTAGCAATATCAGATGGGTATAAAGTAGATCTTGCAAATCTTGGATCGGTGGTAAAACCAATTTGATTATTAACAATTACATGAATTGTACCACCAGTTGAATAAGCTGGTAAATTAGCAAACCCCATGGTTTCATAAACAACACCTTGAGCAGAGAAAGCAGCATCACCATGTAATAAAACGGACATGGCCTTTTTAAATTCACCAGTATCATTTTTATAGTGTTGAATAGCTCTAGTTTTACCTAAAACAACCCCATCTTCAGCTTCTAAATGAGATGGATTAGCAACAATTGATAAATTAACATGTTTACCAGAAGTGGTTGGTCTAGCATAATTCATACCTAAATGATATTTAACATCACCAGAACCTTCATCAAATTCTTTTGAACCAGTAAATTCAGAGAAAATCGATTCATTTGGTTTACGAACAACATTAGACAACATATTTAATCTACCTCTGTGTGGCATACCGATAACAACATCTTCAACACCATATTCAACAGAAGTATCAATCAAAGCTTTCATACCTGGAACAACAGATTCGGCACCTTCTAAACCAAATCTTTTATCACTTGGAAATTTGGTAGCTAAGAAACTTTCAAATGAACAAGCCCAAATTAATCTATCTAAAATTTGTCTTTTTTCATCAACTGAATATTTAAATGGTTGAGGAATTTCAATTCTTTCTCTTAACCAGTCACATTGTTCTTTTGAAGGAATATGAATATATTCAACCCCATAACTTTGACAGTATAATTTTTCACAACTATCAATAATTTCTTTCAAGCTCATGGTTTTTTTACCTTCTTCAGCGAATCTTGGTAAGATACCTGGACCTAAAGTGATTTGTTTATTTAAATCAGCATCAGTAAAACCATAATAGTCTAAAGTTAATTCTTTTGGAGGCTCTGATGAATCACCATAAGAAATACCTAAAGGATCAATTTTGGCCTTTTGGTGACCTCTAACTTGGTAAGCACGAACCAATAATTGAACCTTCAAATGAGTGACAACATCTTCACTCATTTGATCGTTACCAGGAACGAATCCTGCAGCTCCACCAGAGACAGTTGGGACGATAGTTGGTGGGGCAGCAAAAGCTTTAGATGGAGGGATATTTGATGATTCCATGTTTTTAAAATAAGCATTCCATGAAACATGAACACTAGAAGGATCTTGCTTCCAAGATTGATACATTTCATCAACATAATTACCATTAGTGGTTGACAAGAAGCTGTCTGTACCAGTTGCTAAAGTACGAGGGAAATTTTTTTGTATTGACAATAATGGTTTTTTATTGACCATTTGAGTCTTTAAAACGTTGGCCTTAGGCACAACTTGTTTAAAAGCTCTAAGCATGATTAATGTAAATTATGTGAAAGAATAATTTAATTATTTATGTAGGTTTATTCGGATTTGATTGGTAAAAAAACGAGCAATGAGTTGAGTATGGCACGACTTGTTGACCTATTTTTTTCTGGCCATTCCTAACAAGTCCGGGGCGATGGGAAAAGTGTTTTTGTGGGTTAGAGAAACGATGATTAGAGGTTCGGAGTTGGTGTATAGAGGGTGTGGCGTAATTCCGGTAGAGTCGAAGAAGTTTTTGTGAATTTTGGGCTTTGGTTGTTGAATAGTTATTGCTGTAAGTGGTACAGCTGTCTCCGCAATGTCGCAACATTCCTGGAATTCAACTCCGAGAACACTCTCCGGCCCATCATATTAGGCCGATTTATACCTCTCTTAAATGAATATCTAAAATGAAATACCCACGGAGTCATTGGTTAAAATATTTTTCAGTTTCAAACGGTCACTAGATGTATATATATGTTTGGAAGTTATGGTTACTCGGTTAATATGGATTGTAACCATTTTTCAGTTAAAATACATGATATAACAATCTCGGAGCCAGCCTCGGTAGCTCGGACCTGAGATGACGCACCCTCATAAACCATATTTTGCAGCCAATGAGTTCGAAGGTTTAATGGGGCGATTTACGGCGGGTACAGTGTGGAGATTGTGCTTAATAGTTAGGGAAATTTGATGGTTGGGTTCTAAGTCGAAATAAATATGATTATTAATTTTAAGTGATTTTTGCGATATTCATATATTAATTTAGTGTTGTAGGTGGAGAAAGATTAATGAGATATAAAATGAATGAGAGTACCCAAGTTACCCCATTATTACAAGCGATTATTATCATTTAAATTATTATTATTAAAAATGACTATTATTATTGAAAAAGACTATTATTATTAAAAACCACCAGGGCTTGTCTAACGGATTTCTACTGTACCCATAGAGTAATTTATCACGAACGTACTGTTTTTAGTGTCCCGGGATATATGGTCTACCATATCATTGCGATACTTCGACCCGTGATAAACTGAGCTAGATATTAGAGGTGCCCTGGGCCATTTACAAACAATCAGAGTGCACGAGAGCACAGTTAGAGCAATATAGAGGGAGCCTGTGCATTACAGCCAGTGCATCGAAGCCAGTGCATTATAGCCAGCACTCAAACACTCAACAGCCAGAGCACCTACACCACACACTCAACTCACAGAACTTACACGACCTAGAAACCATACAAACCACACAAACCTATCAAACCCAACGTACATTACTATTTACAATCAAAGAAACTCTTCGGTTTTCTTCTTATATGCATTACAATCTCTTAACCATTGCTTATAGTTATTTAAAGAATAAATTCTTTCACCATAATAATCAGGAACTGGATTCGAAAAAGATTGTTTGGAAGGATCAACTCTTCTGGCTTTAATTCTTTGTTTAAACAATTGATCTTTAATTCTGAACTGGTGGATCTTGGACTTATTCAAGATGTTGAACACTGGGGTTCCCAAAAATGGTCCAAGTAAATAACCTAAACCACCACCACCTACAATAATAGCAGAACCAATGACAAATAATGGATCAATACCAAAAATGGGTTTTTCGACGTCGATTTCAATGTTACCAAGGACTTGAAGGGTAATACCTCCAGTGAATATACCACAAATAATTGAGGAACCGAGGTTGATACGGTTATTTATTTTTTTTAATCTGAAAAAGTCAGGCCAATTCATTTGTTGTGCATTGGAAGCACTTGAGTTGTAACGAACAAATCCTCTGTTTATACTTCTTATTCCGATGGTTCTTAACATCTTTGATTTTTCAAAAATTTTCGCACGATTTTTCTGTTGTCGGTCGTGGTGTAATGGTGCGAGTATGAAGAGCCTGAGAGACGGAGATAAAGACTCATACTGGTGATGTATATAGGATTGTTAAATATGGTGAAAGAAAGTAATGGACGTGACGTATATAGAAACAATCAACTGCTCGTTTTACCGATAAGCATGTCTGGTGTAGAAACTCTGTTACATGTTCTGTGACAGAATTGGACCGGTACGCACCATCGTACTATAGCCGGTCAAATCAAACCATCGCTGACACGTCGGTGTAACCGCTTCGGAGATAGCATTTGTAAAATCTTCCTAAACTCCAACCACCACCATTTATAGCACCAAACACTCATAAACGTTACTCAACTGATGAGTCAGCCAGACACCCGAACACCAACATTCTGCTTCTCAGATCTCTAGATGCCTCACTTCTTGTCTCGATCCACTCTAATCTCCATACCCTCTTTTATAACCCCTTTCCTCTTCGACCACAGGCCCCCATTTTACACCAACCCGCCTCAACAACACCACACCAACCCACCAGTCCCACCAACATCCCATCCCCAATCCTCCATCCCCAGACCCTGCAAAACTACCTTATCAATTGGAGCCACTCTTTGTCCTGCACATAAAATATGACTATATATACCTTATCTATCGCGCCAACCCTGATTAATAATGACAGTTAAAGACTTCCAATTAGAACATCTTGTCGCTAAAAAAGCCGCCGCTAGGACCAGAGTCCACTTTGCTAATTCTCCAACAGAAAATGCTCCCGAAGGGTTCAAAGCCCACGAATCTCCGTTATTTTTAAGCTGGGGGACCCCAAATGACGGATTTTTCCCAGTTGATTCTATCAATATAACCACAGTTGATGCTCCTTTCGAAAAAAATTTGGGTCTAAGTCAAACAAATAATTCGTTAGATGCTTTACCTGAAGGCTTGAAGAAATTGGAACTTGATACCCACAAAAATGTGGAAATTGTTAAAAAATCTTCTGATAAATCCATTCTTGATATTAAAACAGGGTTCCAGTATTCCGTGGGTAAAGGCCACGATCAGGTTCTTGAGTTCACCAGAGACTTTATTTCGAAAGTTCACAAACCTGGTTATGACGAATGGGATTCTATATTGACCACTGGTGCTGGTGATGGGATCTTAAAAGCTGTAGATGCCTTATTAAACCCGGATGATGTTATTTTGATGGAGGAATTCACCTTCACTCCGAGTTTAATGATGATCAGGGAGGTCGGCGCCGTACCTGTTCCAATTAAATTGAATGTTGGTTCTGACAGTGAAGGTATTGATCTTGAATATTTGACTAATTTACTTGAAAATTGGTCTACTATTAACCCTGATCTTAAGTTCCCTAAAGCTCTCTATACCATTCCAACAGGTCAGAATCCAACAGGATTGACCCAAACTCTTGAATTTCGTAAAAAAATCTATGCTCTAGCTGAAAAATACGACTTTATGATCATTGAAGATGACCCATATGGTTACTTGACTTTACCACCGTTTGAAAAGCCCAACGGTACTATTAAATTGGATGAATTCTTAACAATTGATGAGTACTTGACAAAACACCTTACCCCTTCGTATTTGACTATTGATACAAAGGGTAGAGTGTTAAGAATTGAGACTTTTTCAAAATTGTTTGCACCTGGTTTAAGACTTGGGTTTATTATTGGGCATAAAAGGTTGGTTGATGTTATTACCAATTTTTCGTTCATTGTGACCAAATTCCCATCTGGAGTTTCACAAACTCTTTTTCAAAATATCATTGCTACTAAGTTTAAAGGGGTCGATGGTTGGATTCAATGGATTTTGAAAATTAGAGCTACTTATATTCACAGACGGAATTTAATGCTTAACGAGTTTGTTAATTCCACAGCTTATAAGAATGGTTTTATTGATGTCATTGATCCAAAAGCAGGTATGTTTATTGCAGTTGCACTTAAATTTCCTAAAGGAACTGATATTAAAGCTAAAATCGAATTACTTAATTGGAAATTCGCCGCTTTTGGTGTTGGTGTTGTTCCTGGGCTTAATATGGCGGTAGATAAAACATTCAGTTTAGATAGAGGAAATTTCTATAGATTGACATTTTCACCATTGAATAATGATGAAGAAGTCATTGAGGCATCTAAACGGTTTATTAAAGCAATTGACGAGTTTTTTGCCAAGGGCTTAGAGTTCTAATAGAATGTACGGTATTGAGCACTCCTTTTTCTAACTTCTAACTTCTGACCTCTCTTGTTCTGCAATCATATACCAAACGTTATCCAAATCTATTTCTGTCACTTTCAAACTTAATATCGCATCACGTGACAATCTGACCCGCGAACGAAAAATGAAAAATTGAGCGAGCGTAAAAATTCTTAAAAGGAACTATCACGTATCAAAACAAATTGATAATCACGTCAAAGACAAATTTAATTGAATATTTAAGAATTATTTCAGTTAAACTAACCTTATTTATTAATTGATTACGTGTCTGTTTAGTTGAGTTCATCTGGTTTATCATGACTGAAGCCACCGAGGTTGAAAAAGTGGAATTTAAATTCCCATCCACTAAACAAGAACTTAGTAACTTATTGTCGGCCTATCAACGTTTAGTAACCGAAACAAATGATAAAGATGTTTCTGAAAAGTTTGATCATCTTGAAAACGGAGATGCTTATAAGCTGTCGAAGAAATTAGATGATCCAAATTATGAATCAAAGTTAAGAATTGAACAAATTCTTTATAATATTTGTATACAATATGATAAATATCAACAAGATATTAAAGATTTCAATGATGAAGTTGAAAGTAGTTTCAAAAAAACAGAAGATTTGGACTTAAATTTATTACAAAAACAAATATTAAGTTTGCAAATGTTATCAAAAGATTTGGATTTACCTGAAGATTTACAAGTTGAATTTCAACAGAGTTTGGATGAAGAATTCACGACAAGCAATGAAAATCTTTCTAATGAAATTTTTAAAGAATTATTTGAAAATAAAAAGGATTATACCAGCTTTCTTGAAAAGATTAATCTGTTAGGGATTAAATTACCTGAAGATATTGGATCTGTTAATCCATTATATTCGAATTTAGGTAATTATTATACCGAACAAATGATTTCATCAAAAATAGCTAACAGATTACAAGATTTGGAAAATTTACCTTTAAATCTTGGAAGCTTTAAAATTGGTGACATAAAGCAAGAAAATCTTGATGATTTAAAAGTCAAATCTTTAATCGAATTAAAATCCTTAAAAGTTTTAAGTAAACAAAAACAATTAAAGAAGATTTTACTTAATTATCAATCAAATGATGAACACATTAAAAACAAATATTTAAATAAGAATCCTCTTATAACTCAATCAACAAGATCTTATTATATTAGAAATAAAATCTCACAACCTGAACCAGAAACTTTAGCAATTAAACTTGATGAAAAACAACAATTAGAATTAAAACGTAAACAACATTTAGCTCATATTGAAAAAATCAAACAAATTATTGAATTATCAAAAGATTTAATTGATAGAAAAATCAATAAAAATAATAGAAGAAATCATTTATCGAAAAATATCAATAATTTCCATAATTTTGTTGAAAAAGATGAATCTAAAAAGCTTGAAAAAACTGCTAAACAACGTTTACAAGCTTTAAAAGCTAATGATGAAGAAGCTTATATGAAATTATTAGATGAAACAAAAGATCATAGAATTACTCATTTATTAAAACAAACCAATACTTTCTTAGATTCTTTAGCTCAAGCTGTTAAGGTTCAACAAGAAGAACTGGGTGCTCATATTCCATTGGAATCTGGAGTTAAAGCTGAAGTTAAAGAAGATACAGTTGATGAATTAAGAGAAAAAATTGATTATTATCAAGTTGCACATCGTATCAAAGAAGAAGTTAAAGTACAACCTAGTATATTAGTTGGAGGTCAATTAAAAGAATATCAAATAAAAGGTTTACAATGGATGGTTTCATTATATAATAACAAATTAAATGGTATTTTAGCAGATGAAATGGGTTTAGGTAAAACCATTCAATCTATTTCTTTAATTACTTATTTAATTGAAAAGAAACATGAAGATAAATTTTTAGTTATTGTACCATTATCAACCATAACAAATTGGACTTTAGAATTTGAAAAATGGGCTCCAAGTGTTAAAACAATTGTTTATAAAGGTTCACAACAACAAAGAAGAATGTTACAACCAGATATTAGAATGGGTAATTTTCAAGTTATGTTAACTACTTATGAGTATATTATTAGAGAAAGACCAATTTTAGCAAAATTTGATTATAGTCATATGATCATTGATGAAGGTCATAGAATGAAAAATTCAGAATCTAAATTAAGTGTTACTTTAAGAACCTATTATAAAACCAAAAATAGATTAATTTTGACTGGTACACCATTACAAAATAATTTACCTGAATTATGGGCTTTATTAAATTTCGTTTTACCAAAAATTTTTAATTCTGTTAAATCTTTTGATGAATGGTTTAATACTCCGTTTGCAAATACTGGTAATCAAGAAAAAATTGAATTAACTGAAGAAGAAAGTTTATTGATTATTAGAAGATTGCATAAAGTTTTAAGACCTTTCCTTTTAAGAAGATTGAAAAAAGATGTTGAAAAAGATTTACCTGATAAGGTTGAAAAAGTCTTAAAATGTAATTTATCTGGTTTACAATATATTTTATACCAACAAATGTTGAAACATAATGCATTATTTGTTGGATCAGATGTTGGTAGCTCAAAAAGTGGTATTAAAGGTTTAAATAATAAAATTATGCAATTAAGAAAAATTTGTAATCATCCTTTTGTTTTTGAAGAAGTTGAATCGGTTTTAAATAGTTCAAAATTAACAAATGATTTAATTTGGAGAACTTCCGGTAAATTTGAATTATTAGATAGAGTTTTACCAAAATTCAAAGCAAGTGGTCATAGAGTTTTAATGTTTTTCCAAATGACTCAAGTTATGGATATTATGGAAGATTTCCTTAGATGGAGAGATATGCATTATTTAAGATTAGATGGTAGTACAAAAGCTGAAGATAGACAAGATATGTTGAAAGACTTTAATGCGCCAGATTCACCATACTTTTGTTTCCTTTTATCAACAAGAGCTGGTGGTTTAGGTTTAAATTTACAAACTGCTGATACGGTTATTATTTTTGATACTGATTGGAATCCACATCAAGATTTACAAGCTCAAGATAGAGCTCATAGAATTGGTCAAAAGAATGAAGTCAGAATCTTAAGATTAATTACAAATGATTCCGTTGAAGAAGTCATTTTAGAAAGAGCTCACCAAAAATTAGATATTGATGGTAAAGTTATTCAAGCTGGTAAATTCGATAATAAATCTACTGCTGAAGAACAAGAAGAATTTTTAAAGAAATTATTAGAAGCTGAAAGTTCAAAAGATGATAGTGAAGAAAAAAATATGTTGGATGATGATGAAATTAATGATATTTTAGCCAGAAATGACAATGAAAAGGAATTATTTACTCAAATGGATACTGAAAGAATTGCTAATGAAAGAATTAATGGACATTATAAAGAAAGATTAATTCAAGAAAAAGAATTACCAACAGTTTTCACCGAAGATGTTAGTCATCATTTTGAAAAAGATACTAAAGAATTAAGTAGAAAAAGAGTTAAAAAGAGAGTTAAATATGATGATGGATTAACTGAAGAACAGTGGTTAATGGCCATGGATGATGATAATGATACTGTTGAAGAGGCCATCAAAAGAAAAGAACAAAGAGCAGCTAAAAGACGGAAAACAAGAGCCATTAAAGAAGGTAAAACAATTGAAGAAATTGAACAAGATGAAGAAGAAAATGGGTACGAAGAAAGTGAAGAAGAAGAGGAAGAAGATGTCGGCAGAAGATCGAGAAGATCAAGAAGATCCGTCACTCCTTCAACTTTTAATGAAGAAGATAGTCTTATGGAAGATGTAGAAGAAGAAGAGGAACTGTCATCAAACCCAATCATTTCTGAAGGAACAAAAATCTTAAATGACTTGGATGAAATCACAAATGAAGCTGATGGTCATTTAGTTACCGAGGTCTTTTTAAAATTACCTTCAAGAAAGTTATATCCAGACTATTACCAAATCATCAAGACCCCAGTCGCTATTAACCAAATAACCAAGAAGCTTAATCAAAATAAGTATACAGGACTTGAAGAACTTAAACAAGATCTTTTAGTTATGTGTGCAAACGCCAAGACCTATAACGAAGAGGGATCTGGGATCTATGAAGATGCAGTCAAGATCGAAGATTATGTTAATAACTTAAACATATAAATAGTTTAATAGAATTGTACTAGTAAAGTGTCACGTGACAGAGATCTCTTTTTTTTCCAAATTTGATTACCGCTGTTTTTATCTAAAACCCTCAGAAAACATGGCGTACTTCTTTCCCAAACACCAACTTGTACTACTACATGCTAACTAACTTAAATCCAATCTCTTCCCCCCAAATCAAGTCCGTTATTTCCGACCAATGAAATTCATCTCATTTATAATTTTTCACACTAGCTGCGAAATTCAGTCTGGCCTTTTTCCTAATTTGTAAGATAATGTCACCCTAAAAAATCCCTTTGTCTTTAACCTTCCTAATTAAGAAAAGGTCCCTTTTCCCTCTTAAAATAACTTACAAATGACCCCATGTTCTCGAACGCGATCTCTTTATAAATTCAACAAAAATCTCCACTTTTAGAAATTAACCACTGACGTTAAATTTATTACCAATGTCTACTTTAAGTTTAACTAGATCTTTCCAAGGGTTTAAACGCTTACATTATGTTGTTGCTGGTACAATGGCAACTGGATTAGCTACTTATTATCTTTATAATGGTAATGATAATAAATATAAACCAAAGAAAAGCTTTATACCATTCATGTCCGCTGCTTTCCCATTAGCAGTTGTTCCAGATAATAAAGGTTTTAATGAATATCAAGAAGTTTATAATTCCATCGCTGAGAAGATAAGAGAAGAAGACGACGCGGACGGTGGTGCAGGTCGTTATGGGTTATTAGTTCGTTTAGCTTGGCATGCGTCTGGAACCTTTGATAAGAAGAAACAAACTGGAGGTTCATATGGTGGTACTATGGTAAATGAACCAGAATCAACTGATCCTGGTAATGCTGGTTTATATATTGGTAGAGACTTTTTAAGTGAATTTCTCTCTAAATATCCATGGATTTCTAGAGGTGATTTATGGACTTTAGCAGGTGTTGCCGCTGTTCAAGAATGTGGTGGTCCAAAAATTAAATGGAGACCCGGTAGAAAAGATGTTGAAGCATCTAAAACTCCAGAAAATGGTAATTTACCAGATGGTGGAAAAGGTCCAGATCACGTTAGAGATGTTTTCACTAGAATGGGATTTACTGACAGAGAAACTGTTGCTTTAATTGGTGCACATTGTTTAGGTAAATGTCATCCTGATAGATCTGGATTTGACGGTCCATGGGGTCCATCTTTCAATATGTTCACCAATGATTTCTTTGTTAGATTATTAGGTAAATGGCATATTAGAAAATGGGATGGTCCAAAACAATGGGAAGATGATGAAACCAACTCTTTTATGATGTTACCAGCTGATATGGCCTTGAAAGAAGATTCTGCTTTCCTTAAATATGTCAAGTTATACGCTAGTGATGAACAAGTATTCTTTACTGATTTTTCAAATGCTTTTACTAAATTACTTGAAAATGGTATTAGTTTCCCAAAGACAAGTAAGCACATGATTTTCAAAACCTTAGACGAACAAGAAGAATAAAGATGTATTAGATATAAACTAGGTTTATATAAATTATAAATATATATTAGATTTAATAACTATTTTGCAGCCAAAAACTTAACTCTTAGTTCGTAAATTAGCAGTCACGTAACTCTCAGTCTGTATACAGTATTTTTGGGACCGTTTGCAACTTTGTTTGAAAAAAACCGAGCGCATTGGTTCGCACACTTCTTTTTTGAAAAATTTCGCAGGTGTATAAGTTGAAAAATTTTTATAACAATTTTTTTTTTCATAACTTTCTTACTTGTATAAAAAATGAAATTCATTCAAACCGAACAAATCTTAGATATCCCAGAAGGTGTCAATGTTGAAATCAAAGCCAGAAGCGTCAAAGTTACTGGTCCAAGAGGTTCTTTAAACAAAGACTTAAAACATATCGATGTTACCTTTTCTAAAATTAACAACAGAAAAATCAAAATTATTGTCCACAATGGTGACAGAAAACACGTTGCTGCTTTAAGAACCGTTAAATCTTTAATTGCTAACTTAATCACCGGTGTTACCAAAGGTTACAAATACAAAATGAGATACGTTTATGCGCATTTCCCAATTAACGTTAACGTTATTGAAGAAGATGGTGAAAAATTCATTGAAATCAGAAATTTCTTAGGTGAAAAGAGAGTCAGAAAAGTTAAAGTCATCGAAGGTGTTGAAGCCACTCAATCTTCTACCCAAAAAGATGAATTAGTCTTAGCTGGTAACTCTTTAGAAGATGTTTCTCAAAATGCTGCTGCCGTTCAACAAGCTTGTTTAGTCAGAAACAAAGATATCCGTAAATTCTTAGATGGTATCTATGTCTCTGAAAGAGGTGTTATTGAAGAAGAAGCTTAAACACATTTTATATAGTTTTTTAAGGGTGTTTATAGTTTGAATATGGTTAATATTTGGGATTACCCTTATTTTTGTTAGTGATCGTTATTAGAGCTCCCTCAAATATAGAGCCACCAACGATTCACAGTGTGCGATCTCTCAAGTGAACTCTTGTGTCTCTTTCTCGAAACTAAGAGTGATGAATCCAATAGCATGAGGTGAGTGCATGTCATGTTGGTGGATTTGTTACAGTAGAATTTGTTCATTCCTGTCGGTGGTAGAATGGCCCCTAACCTCGCACCAGCGTCCCACTCCCGAACGCCCGACCCCGGCCGCTCTAGCCCCCGCCCTAGATCTCCTGGCCCGCATAATTCTCCATCACTGCGAATCGATTCCCACATTTAATGGTTAAAGTAGCGTTCTTAGGCCCCAGAGGTACCTACACTCACCAAGTATGTTCGATGTTTCCCTCGATATTCTCTTCAATTTACTAACAATAAAGGCTGTTATTCAACAATTTGGCGAAAATATCGACATTTACCCCCAGGCATCAATAGGTGATTGTTTCAAAAAACTCGATTCAAATGAGGTAGATTACTCCGTAGTACCTTTTGAAAACTCCACAAATGGTCAAGTTGTGTTCACATACGACTTAATAAGAGATTGGTACTTCAATAACCAGATCCAGCCCGAGTTCCAGATCGTAGGTGAGCAATTTGTATCGATCCACCATAATTTATTATCTAAAGAATTAGACGTCTATAATATCACCAAAATATATTCACATCCACAAGTTTGGGGACAAGTAACGAAATTCATTCTGCAATTGAATCCGAATGTTGTCAAGATCGACACATCATCCACTTCAAAAGCGGCAGAAATCGTTAAAACTAGTCCAGAACAAGGTATAGCTTGTATATCCTCTACCATGTGTTCCAAGTTATATAATCTCCCCATAATTAAACCAAACATAGAAGACAATCAAGGAAACACCACAAGGTTTCTTATATTAGGTAGAGACAAAATCCCGGTGAAAAATGCCAAACCAAAGTTCTTAACATCGTTAATTTTCACCATCGATGAAGACCTTGAACCAGGTAGTTTATGTTCAGCATTATTGATTTTCCAGAAACATAATATCAATATGGTGACAATTAATTCCAGACCTTCGAGACAAAAGAATTGGCATTATGCATTTTTTGTAGAGATACTAGGAGATTATAAGACCGATGAGAGTGTAAAGACGGCGCTTAGAGAGCTACAAGAGATGAGTGAGGTTGCAGTGCTTGGGTCATTTGAGCGGGTGCACTAGGTGGCGACGTGTTTGACGTTATGGCAATGGACGTTATGGCAATGGACGTTATGGCAATGGGCCGACGTCCCTCTGTGCCCAGTCCTTGTCCTCTCTCTCTCTCCCCAGCCCTGCTCCCCACAGGAAGCATTCCCTATATATGATCTGTATTCATTATATATTCGTATCACCCTAAGTTCCGAACTTCTGGAATACCCATTCCGTACTATCTAATGGACATACATGTCTCGTCTTCAACCATCTGTTAATACAGTGTAAGTGGAACGCATGGTTACATTGACCCCAAGCAGCTAAACAATTGTCATCTCCATTGTTATTGGTGTTGGCCTGGCAATCAATACAAGGCTCCATAAGATGGTTTCTGCAAATAGCACAAACATCAACAACGATATCTACACGTTAGTACTTGTTCAAGTGTGTTGAAAAATTAGATTTACTTACCCCATGACCAAAAGGCGACTGCCGTCCATTTTTTAACTTCAAATCTTTGTTTTTTAGATTGCTCTAGTTCAGGCACTGAATGTGTTAGTAGTGAATACACGTAATGAGTGTTGTGGCGGTACATACAGCTATCAATTTCCATTTGATCTTCCATGTTTGATATTGCGACTAGTGCGAATTACTAAGGAATAGTGGTTACTGAGGGATGGGGTTCACGTGATGGGCGTATGGTGAAGGAGGAAAGAGAGGTAGGCACGTATAGAGGTTTATGGGGTTGTTGAGGAATGGAATGGACGAGAGCTTGGGAATAGAGGTGGTTATTGGGAGATGTTAGTGTGGGTATGTTGGTTTGTCTCATGCCTATTGGCGGCCAAGGCCCGCACTGGACAGCACCAAATGCCACGCTGAATGGTGCGAATGCGACGCGGAACAGCGCCAAATGCCGCGACAGACGCTCCAGTCTATTGCAAACTGCGCGATCTCGAAATACTCTCCACCATGTCTGAAGACCTTATTTCATCCTTATACCCTCCGCCTCCGGTCTTCTACAAGTACTTCACGAACGAAAACCTTGCAAAACTAGAAGAATTCAAAAAATCCAAAGATGAATCCACAGAACCCACAGGAGAGCTCAAATTATTGATACCTCCATCTCCATTACCTGGCTCTCATTACAGAGGATATGGTAACATATGGTCATTTGAAGATAAATTACCTGCTCTTAAAGATATGGGGCTCACACAGCTTTACTCAGATTTGGATATTTCAGGCGATGAAGTCGAAAACTCGGCGTTGAAGATTCAAGAATTGCATAAATTAATGAAGTCTTTACTAGTGAACTTTATTGAGTTACTAGGTATAATGACAGTTAATCCCAGCGAGTTCCCGCCGAAGATTGAAGATATGAAGACGATTCTTATCAATATTAATCATATTTTAAACAGTTATCGTCCCCATCAATCGAGAGAACTGTTGATTATGTTGTTGAAAAATCGCATTGATAATAAGCAGAAAGAAATTAAGCAGATGGACGCTAAAATCAACGAAATAAAACTGCAATTGAGCACCATGACGAATTTTGAAGGATTGAATCCTGTTGTAGCCAATGGTGAAGAAACAGTGACAGAAAAAGGTGAAGATTTGAAAGAGATAATAATGAATAAAATAATAGATGGTATATAGGTGTATATGGTCTAATAGTTAAAATGTATATTGGGCCTAATGTATAATCGAGGGTCTGCTGACCAATGCAATGTTAAAACAAATCTAATAAATCGTCGTTGATTTTTTGTTGGTTGGAGTTTGAGCTGGTGGTATTGGTATTAGTATTGGTAGAAGTTGGAGTACCAAAATCTGGAGTACCAGAAGTATTAGCGTTGGCTCCAGTAGATGATCCACCTAAGTTCATCAGAGTAAATAAATCTAATACTTCATTAGATTTATTACTATTAACACTTGGTGTGGTGAATAAATCATTTAATTCATCCAACAAATTATTTTCATTTGAAGTTGAAGTTGTTGATCCAGTTTCATCGTCATCAAAATCTAATAAATTTTCATCTTTAACATTTTCAATGATTTCTTGTTTAGCTTTCCTCTTTAATTCTTCAATATCAATTGGTTTCATTGATGAACTATCTTGAGATTCAATAAATGTATAACTTGGTTTACCATAAATTGAAGATAAAGTAGATAATTCATTAATTAATTGATTTAAAATAATTGGATTAAAAGATTGAATTGAAGAATTAATTGGTGGTAATTTATTAAAAACAACTTTTTTAATAACTTCATTTGATTCTTTTGAATCTGTTAATGATAATAATCTCCAATAAATAAATGCTCTATCTCTTAAATCAATATCATCATCATTTTCACTAATTTCAGTTAAAGTTAATTGTAAAAAATTTGAAAAATCATGTTTTAAATTTGAATTTAAATTAATTTTAATAATTGCATTAAGCCAAATTAATTTTAAATTTGATGAAAATTCTTGAAAATTTTCCCAAATTGAAGTTAATAAATTATTTAATGAAACAAAATAATTTGGATATTCTCCTAATAACCAAATAAAATTACCATAACTTTCATTTGAATCTTCTAAATTTAAATCAATTTTATTAAAATTAGAAGAAATTATTGGTAAAATTAAAGTAATTAAATCATTTTTACCAGGATATTTTCTTAAAATCATTGTTAAAACATTAATTGATTCATTTAAAATTATATCACCACCTCTTGATTCAATTAATTCAATAATTAAATTAATACATTTAATAATTGAACCAGGTAATTTGATTGCAATTAATCCAATACTTTTAATAGATTTAATAATTAAATTCTTATCAAATTCCATTGAATATTCTTTTAATTCATTTAATAATAAATTAAAATTATTTTCATTACATAATCTAATCATTATATCTAATTTTTCTAATTTTAAATATAATGGATCACTATATTTTATAAAGAAAACTCTTAATTCTTTTGATAAAATATTTGGATATTTTTCTAAAATTATTCGAATATTTTTTAATCCAACATATTGAGCTTCAGGTATTGGATTTGAAATTAATGAAACCATTGGACTTTGGAATTTCTTTAAAACCAAATCTCTTTTGTCTTTTGGTAACACTTCAATATGTTTTAATATAACTTTAATAGATGATAAAACAATTGCTGGATTAATATGTTGTAATTGGGGTATAACTCTTTCAATTATATGATTTGCTTGATCTGAATTTTCACAATCAAAGTCATTTAAACATTTTAATATGGTGATTCTCCCCCATTCAGTACATTCATTAAGACAAACCAATAAATTCTTAATTAATTCATAATCAATAACCAAAACATTTAAATTAGAAGTGATATTTAAATCATTAATTTCATATAATGCATTCAAAGCATTTGAAATAACCATTGGATTTGGATCATGAATCAATTTCTTTAAATTATCCAAAAATCCAAATTCAATGCACATTTCAGGGTTTAAATTAAACAATTTAGCAACACATAAAGCAGCAGTCTTTCTAACGTATGGGTTCTCATCTTGTAAGGTTCTCAGTAATGGAATCTCCATATAATCAACCATTTTATTGACACGAATACATCCCATCGTTCTGATGGCCAATGCTCTTATCAAAGGGTTTGGATCTTCTGTATCTTGGACAAAAGTGTTAACGGCTAAGATACACAATTCAGGATGACTCTTAGCATAGTTCATCAAGTAAAGATACACCAATTTTTTCTGTTCCAAGTCGTAAGTTGCAATGTTCTTTAACACATCGGGGAACAATGACGATACATCTTTTCCTAAAGTCATGGCTTGTATTACTCTTTGGATGGCATCTTTACGTTCGTGTTTGTATTGACTGACCAATCCATTTTTCAATTCGTAAGCTTCACCCTTTCTTGGGCCTTGAAGAAACTTTCTGATTTTCTTTTCAAGTGACATGTTATTTCTGCCTTTGTTGAGTATAAATGGCTACGATAACAAGTGTTTTGGCTTTGATGACAAGTAATTTCGAGTGTTGAAAACAGTCGCACAGGTTTGGTGTCGCACAGTTGGATATTGATTTTGTGTAACTTTTCACTTAGATTTGAGCTTGAGATTGCCAGAGAGGTTTGGGTGTTTTGGGGTATTTATAGGAGTAAGTATGGGTTTGATTGATGTTGGGAGCTGTGGTAGTGGTGGGGATGTTAATGGGGGAGATTAAAAAATTAAATGGGCGAAATTGGTTTTTATTTAGGTAGTTTGTCTTAGTTCTGTTCTTAGCGCTTGATTGTAAAGGTAGCGGCTTTGCTTGACAAGAAGCTGGAAGAGTGTGCTTCAGAATAAGTTCAGGGAGTGTTCTTAACAGTAATTCTTGAAAGTATGCTTCACAATATGTCCTCAAAACGAAATATACATGGGTTTATATTCGTATTTCATCATCTCTTTTTGCTTAAGTGTATAATTTTGCAACTTGAAAATTGCAAAATTCTTGGGCGATGGGATACACATAAGCCATAAACATGCATCCGATAATTTTAAAGCTCTGAAACCGAATAATAAATAAAAAGGGAACCTTGTTCCTCTAATGTATAAACTAATACAGCTACTCTTCCAAATTTCTTAGTCTTAATTGAACAATCCACACTACTTTGGCTGCAAAAATTGGGTATTGACGCTGACAGCGTTAACTCCACTATAGTCATACTTATTCGGTTCAACTTACCTTTGCTAACTATTCCGGTCTAAGTGCTACGGGTAGCACGGCAAAACGCATTCGTTGGTACGGCTAGCTCGTAGGATGATACTCAGAAATATATACTAATCAATTATACCTTAAATTTCTTCGATTCTTTTCGAATCAAAACCATTTAAGCCGGGAGAACCTTCCCCTGTGTCTTGTGATACCAATACTATCAATCACTTACTTCCCTAAATTAAAAACACCGGTATAATCGGTACTATACCGGTTATGGAAAGTATATGCTCATTTATATACAGTACTGACATATCCCATTACAACCACCAAAGCATTAAACCCGGGAGCCAATCGGGTTCCAGGGAGTATAAGCTCCCTTAATTACTTGCATGTTTTATAACCATTTTAGGTAAATTTCCAGAAATCTCCGCTAAGACAATCGTGCAAAATCATGCAAATTTATAAATAAAGCTTCCGCTTTAGGTCATACCGGATAACAAAGTGTCTCACATTTACAAAGCCCTCTAATTACACCAAAATTAACCCTACACTGTTGGTAAAATGTGCTAAATAGTGTCGGAAAACACGACGTAATACCTGGTACCAATTTTCCCCCAAATTCCAACTCAAATAGACGCAAAATAACACATTTAACAAGATATTGCATTTTCGGTAAAACCGGTTTTCGAACACCTATAAAAACCTCTAAATACGTCAATTACGTACATTAAAACTAAAATTATATACAATGTTACTTACAAAAGCTTACAACTATTACGTTTACATGACACCAATCCCCGTAATGTCGGAAACAGAGACAGTACTATTCAATGTCTTTAACTTGCTCATACTTAGCCTTGGATACTATTGGGTCAGTAAGGTCCCGCTGTTCGTGTCGCTAATGATATAAGTATTTACATATTACAGTAGAAACCAATGACACCCTTGTGATATCTCCCACTGCTCTGGTGGCCGCTGCTAACGTAAAGCTCATAGCATGCCATCTCCAGGCCATTTCTTACTGCCCAAATAACCGCCAGTCTTTAATCTCAAGACTCTCAACAGCTGCAACTACAACATCCACATCCTTAATGCCTAATGTTTTATAATTGTTGAATATATACTCGGTATCACCTTCAAAAGTGTTGGGGATATTCAAACTAATCAATATATCAGTCTCAACCTTCTTTACTCTGATCAACCCCATAATTATCACCACTTTTTGATGCTTGAAAATGATAAGATGTGACGTATCGCTGAGTGTCTTAATTGGAATCAGTTCGGTGATATCTTCACCTATAATATCCTCTAAATGAGTCTTAACTGCTTGATTCAAATCACCTTCGGGAGGTGCCAACAACTCCACAAGTAAAGACTTGTCAACGTCACCTCTTTCGATCAAAAACACCTCCTGGTTATCAGGAACTTGTCTGAAGTTACTAACATCAATTACATCGTCAGGAAGCTCACATGTAATGGCCCCTCCAAATAAGTTACTCTTCATGGTATCGCGAAATTTCACTCAAGGAAAAATCCCTCGTTCAAATCAATTTTTTTCAGGCCACCTGTATGAATATCAGCAAGAGAATCATAGTTATAATTTTCGTTATAGCTACTGCTGGGCTAGTTTCGATCAAGCTCTTCCTACATAACAATAAAGGAGTGGTCAATAATGAAAATTTATTGGGGTTAACCAAGTTGATCTCAAGTGAAAATAACATCAAACAAGATGAACTTTTAAATAAATTAACTAAATTAAACAAGCAATTATTATCCAAACAAGAAGAAAGATTGGTCAATTTAGAAAAACAAAACAAAATTCTTTTGCAGAAATTAAGCCAATTAAATCAAAAACAGTTACCTGAATCCTCAAGTCTCCGAGAAAAATTGATTAGTTTGGTACCATATGATCCTAATATTAAATTTCCTGCTTATATCTGGCAAACTTGGAAACATGGGTTGAACGATGAACGGTTTAATCAGTTGTATCGTCAAGGTGAAACCCAATGGGCTGTCAAAAACCCCGGGTTTGTTCATGAATTATTTAATGATGATACGGCTTATTCTATAATAAAACACTTGTATAGTGGGATTCCTGAGATTGTCACCGTTTATGAAGCATTACCTGAAGTCATCTTGAAGATGGATTTCTTCAGGTACTTGATTTTGTTTGCTAAAGGAGGTATTTATGCAGATATTGATACTTATCCATTACAACCAATACCTAATTGGATCCCCGAAAATGTCAGTCCTGATGAATTAGGAATGATTCTTTCGATTGAAGTCGATTCCAAATCCAAAAACTGGTCGAAAAATTATCATCGTCGGTTACAATTTGGACAATTCATCATCCAATCTAAACCTGGACACCCTATACTTCGTGAAATAATTAGTAAAATTGTTGAAGAGACTTTAAGAAGAAAACAGTCAGACTCATTGAAATTGGTAGGGAACTCCAATGAAAAACAATTGGAGATTCTTAAATGGACCGGCTCGGGGATTTGGACGGATATAATCATGGATTATTTCAATGATTATATCAAATCTTCAATCTATAATAAAATGACCTGGAAAGATTTCACCGATTTAAAGATTCCTAAATTGGTTAGTGATATTTTGATATTACCAAAGAAATCATTTGCTTCAGAGATTGAAATTCCAAAAGATGGTAAAATCTCTGATTCTTTAGCATTTGTGAAGCATTATGCTTCCAAGATTTGGAAAACTACTTGAACAATTATGTACAAATAGATAACGTGCGGCTTAAATTTTTCAGTTTTTTTCTCTCAAGCCCTGCGCCAAATCAGGGCGGTGATCGCAGACTTTGCAGGGATCTGACGTTTCTCAAGCAATTCCTCTATAATTAAGTCATGAAACACAGGGTCACATACCTAAATCATGAGTCTTCCCATGATAATATCATCGAATCTGTCGACACCAATCATCTAAAAGTTTCAAATCTTGTAAATTCCACCCGTGAAGATAGATATACCCTTTCCCATAAATTCCCATTATTCAAACAGTTAAGAATCCTGGCCGGGTCCTACACCGGTGATTTATTTAATTATAAAGCTCAAGGTTTAAACATTTGGGTTACGCCTAACACAAGACATAGAGAAGAGTTCTTTGAAGAGTTGAATGTGTTCATTAGAGAGCATTTCGACGTTGATGTTGACGAAGACCTGTGGATGAGGTCGTTAGATTCCATCTACCTCCACGTTGAACATTATGATTTGAAATTTTTCAAACGGTTTTTAAGTAATGTTGTTGGAGAAGATATTGAAACCGATACGTTTGATTTAAAATATGATGGGGCCATTGATAATGATAATTTGATATTCAGTTTTATTAATGATAGCCGAGATGTAATTAAATATGAGCCTGAAACATACACCGAAATTGGGATATTTCTTATAGATGAAAACTCGACGCCTGATGATATGATTTTATCTGGAGTTCGGGTTGTTTTGGGTGAAGAGCCGCCGATTTCAAAGACTTTATTCCATATAAAACCTCGATTTAGACCTTTAGAGGCCACTACTGCCTTGATTCCTAATGGTTTACACCCAAAATTAAGAACAACGGTTCCAAAATATCCACAACATCTCGACATAAACCCATCCCAGTGTAAATTGTATTATTATTTAACTCTAAATAAGAATTTGTTTATAGATAAGTATAATTTGGGTGCTAATTTATCTACTATATTCAATCTTGGTACCAGTGATTTGGAATTACCCGAATATAAACTTCAACAATGGGGGAATCAAATCTTGATTGAATTTGAAGGAGATAAAGCCCAAGAAATAGAGTTAAATTTGCATACGAGGTACCAATTACCTGGAGGTAATAAGGTGGTTGAATTTGATTCTCCTACCATAATATATGGATGCGATTATAACGAAAGAAATATTCTTCATTATAATCCATTTTTACTTCAAGATACAATTGGAGGAGGATACGAAGTGTTTTTCACCAATAATACGATTTTCTATCATCATATAGGGGACAGGTTAAGTGTGGAAATTCCGGCGCCGGAAAAACTGTTCGCATATATTAATACAATATCTACAATTACTATTATGGTGGGGATTTTGCTAGTGTTGATGGGGTTTGTCAGCAAATCCAAGTCGTCAAGTCGTAAGGTGTTGTAGGTGGCCTGGGCCGTTAGTACTAGGCCATTAGCACCTGTCTGAGCCGCTAGCACCAGCCGGAGCCGTTAGCCAGGCCCCTACGCGGCAGCCCGCAAATGATCGTCATACAGAACTATCTCGTAAGGATATCCATCCGAATCTCGATACTTCTCATAATTCTTCAAATACTGCCGGAAATAATCATCAAATATAACGATTATTTGGTTGATGATTATGTCAAATACTTCATTATTACAACTCTGAAGTAACCGCTTTAATTCATAAAATATAAAATTATCTACTTCGATTTCTTCAAATTTTTCATTAATCTCTATTACAAAATTGTCTAACTCATCGATCTGGTGAATGAATTTCTGGCAAATCATCTTGAAATTCGTCACCCCGTTGATCATTACTCTTGAATTATCGAGTTTTTTAAACTTTTTCACGTTGGTTAAAATCTGAAGCTTAATCAGCTGATTTATCATATCATAATCGTCTAAAAGCTGTTTGGTGGAGGATTCTATAAGCGCTTTCATGTCGAGGATAAGCCGTTTGACTTCGACAACTCTAGGGTCGGTTTTGGCATCGATTCTAGCGTCTATATTAACGCCATTAGGCTCTTCTTCTGGTTTAAACTCCAGCAAACCCGCCTTAGATGTGGCAGTGATTACGGTTTGCGGTTTTTTGTTAGCAATCAAGTTAAAATTACCATCTAAACCTCTTAGATTGCTTGCTACGAAAAGCTCTTGGTGGAAATAATCCTTCAACTGTTTCTTAGATCGAAAAATTAATGGTAAAAGGGTCTTCAACTCGCCAATTGTTGGGGTGTCGGAAGGATCTTTTATGACCGGGTTCCTAGCATAGATTTGAAAATTTGGTGATGATATTACTGGCGGGACTTGGAAAGAGATCTGGGGGGACCCGCGGGATGGAGGGCTTATGGTATCAACCGGACTGGGACTTAGTTCATTCATTTGTATATTTTTCAGTGGGGGAGGTCGGAGTTTTATAGTGGGTGGAGACTCGTATTGGTTTAAAGATTAAAGTGTTAATTGGCCCCACAATAAAGCCCAGACAATCAGATATGGGTTGGGGCACATGTGCAGAAATTCGCAACATCCTTTTTGGTGGGGGCACTTCTGGGGTAGGTTAGGCAGTGGTGAGTGTGGTATAGTTGGTAGGCGGTAAAGAGAGGTGCACGGCGTGGTACAGCTGGAGATGGTGGGGAAGAGTGTGGTACAGTTGGTAAGAGATGGAGAGATGGGCTTGTCTGTGTTGTCGTGTATAGATATGCTCGTAGACGTCGCTGTAACAGTGTATATTAGTGTATAGATGTCTCACCTATATTCTATCTCACCTATAATCTATCTCATCGCTCATCACTCGTCGGCGCTGTATCTGGTCTTGCCTGGCTCTCTATCTCGTCTATATCTCTATGGCTCGATGGCGATGGCTCGAAGGCTAGATAGCTCGATGGCTCTATGACTCGAAGGCCCGATGGCTCGATGGCTCAAAGGCTCGATGGCTTTCTATCTAACTTTCTCCCACCATCTCCTAGCCATACACCTGGCCTCCTAACCTCCCCTGGCCCTCCCCAGCCACATCACACCACCTTGCACATATACTCTCCCACCTAAAGCTCGTCCTTAACAACATCTGCACTCTCGGACATCAACACCTTATACTCAATAAATAAATCTCCATGGTTATCTTCATCATTAGCCAATGGCATACCCTTGCCCTTGATGATCTCTACATGGCCATCTAATATCATTTGTCCTTCTTTTCTCTCAAGAACAATCTCCGTATCTATAGAATCAAAAAATGGAATCGATCTTTTCCATCCTCCATATAATGCTTCCTTTAAGGTAATAACCTCAGTTCTATATAAATTATTTCCAATTCTTCTGTATCCCCAATTTTCACTCATATCTTCATTAACATTGACAATTAAATCTCCTGGTACCCAATCTGGATTCTCGTCACCTTCTCCACTCATAACATGTCTATGGTTTCTTTCCATACCTGGAGTGATATAAATACTATAATCTCTTTGACCTTCAACAATTCCAAGCCCATTACATGTATTACATTTGTTCTTGATGGTGGATCCTTTACCATTACATTCATCACATTGAACTTGAAACGTTTGAAACATTCCCGGACCTAATTGACGTCTCATTTGAACAATTCCGTGTCCATTACATTTGGAGCATTCTTCTCGGTGTTGGTCTTTGGATCCAGTTCCTTGACACGTTTCACATAAATTTCTCATATCAACTTTAAAACTAAGATCCTGTCCAGTATAGAAGTCTTTAAGAGATACAGCAATGGCAATATTTTTATCTTCACCACGTCTCATTCTTCTTTGACCACCTCCACCATGAGGTCCACCGCCAAAAAATTGATTAAACAAGTCTCCTAAGTCGATTTGCAGGTCTTCTCTTGCATTTGGATCTCCATAAGTATCATAGTTCTTCTTTTTCTCCGGATCGGATAATACATCATATGCTTCACCAACTTGGAGGAATTTTTCATGAGCTTCTTCACTAGGATTCTTATCTGGATGGTACATTTTACTTAATCTTCTATAAGCCAGTTTGATGGTCTTATCGTCAGCATCTTTGGACACCTCTAACACCTTATAGTAATCAATAGCATGAACCAATGTCGCTATAAATAATAAAATTGCTAACACTTTCATCGGTTCCACGTAATCTTTTTTTTCACCAACACCGCGATAGATTCGGATAAATCTAATCTCATCGCAGTAATGGAAATTATCACTTTGAGCAATGGGCAGTTATCCAATCATGTATTGACTCATCTTTACAATAAACAAGAATCCCATATTCCTTATAAGCCAAATCAAGAACTAAAATATGACAATCGGATTTTTTTATCCCAAAAAAGAACTTCTACCGGTAAAACCAACTATTCTCCAAGAGCCATGATTTTCGATGTAAGAAATGGGTTTGGAAGCTTATCACCATTCGAATATTTTGAACCCCAAACTGATCCTTTGCAATTGGGTGTGCCTGTGATTAATACCAATGAAAAAATCCCCAAGAATGAGTACCAAAAGGGCCTTGATGTTGGTGTTAATAAGTCTCATCTCTTAAATCCTTCAAATACTACTTATTGGACAGATTATAATAAATTGATTTATTCCCCTGCAAACTTGGTGCTGCTTAATTCATGGCAATTGAGTAAAGAAGGTATAATAAATAAGTTTACCCCCAACTTAACTTTCACAAACTATAATGTGGGGCAACAAGAGTTCAAATTAAAAGAAGACGATGTCTTAGATACTTTTAGGAAATTGTTAGAAGAATCGGATTTTTTCCATGGTCTTCAACTTTTCACCGAATTAGATAATTCCTGGTGTGGGTTTACTAATGATATGCTTGAAAGTATTAAAGATGAATACTTTAATTATAGTTCTAATAATAAATTTAATATGTGGACTTGGAGTATACTATCCAACAAGCGTCTTAATAGGTTTGAACAAGTCACGAGGATAAAAGGATTGGTTGAATTATCTAAAAATTCTAGTTTATTGATTCCTTTAAAGCCTTCAGTTTTATACGATTCGAATTGGCAATCGAGTAGTTTGATGTCGATTCCTGTTAATTCTACTTGGGATTTATTAAATAGTAATGTTATTAGCATGAAAGATTTTGAATCTAGTATATTAGTTAATGAAGCTTCAAGAAATATTGTAAATAAAGTTGATGTTTGTGAATTAAAAGATCCTACTTCAGTTCAAGATTTATATAATCTTTCAATAGATGATAATGAGTCGATGAAGTTTGGGTTTAACTCGACTAGTGACTACGAATTTTCGTCAAATGTGATTGCTAATAAAGCTGATGAAAGTGTGGTTCTGGCAAAGAATTTATACTTAAGTAAATACGATCTTTTAGATATAACAAAGATTGATACTTTCCCAGACACAATGAAGTACGGGAAGATGAAAGTAGAGATGGCGATTGATTCGGTTATGGTAAAAGACCTTAAGAAACATATAGATTTTATTAAAAAGATAAAGTATATAGAGGAGATTGTAGGTGATAAGGATGAATTGCTTCAAGACTTATATAATTTGAAGCAAGCGTACCAAGATTCACCTGATTTTGAGTACGATGATGATAGTGATTGAACGATTACAATAACGATAAGTAGTTAAAAAACATTTACTTGTATTACATATTTATTCTAAAGAGTCTTTTCGGTTAAATAAATACCGTAATCATCTTTCAAAGTCTTCATGATTGGATCATTGATTTCAGAACTGTATGGAGCAAGTAAACCTCTCTTAGATAAGGTACCATCTAAGATTTGTTGAACTGCAACAGCACATGGAACACCAACTAATTTAGCCATTGATGAATAACCTTCTGGGTTTCCAACATCAACTAAAGTAGAAGTTCTAATTTCTTTTTCACCATTAGCCCATTCAATACCAAATTTATGTTGTAAGATAACTAAATCTCTTTCACCTTCTTCATATTGCATCAATTCTTCTAAGTTAGCACATAAAGTATCTAAAGGATTACCTTTTGGAGTGATTTTCTTGTCACTGAATAATCCTAACCATTTGAATCCTGATAAGATTCTTTCTCTATCAGCAGCATCTTTAAAAGTGGTTAAAGAATCAATTTTAGCAATTAAATCTTTTTCACTTGAAGATTCGGAACCAATTAATTTGGCTAAAGCATCTTTCCAAGCAATGGATTCGTTGAAAAAGTCTAAAGAATCTTCTTTTAATAAACCTAAATCAACAAATACTTTAATAAATTCTGGGAAACCTTGATATCTTAAAGTACCTCTAATGACTTCATCAGCTTCTGGAATATTATATAAGTCTTTAAAGACAGTTGAGTCTCTGTTTGGGTAACCAACTAAAGCATAAGCTGGATAAACGTATTTTGGAGTAGCAGTGCTCATTAAATCTTCAGATTTAACATCAACGATTTCACCATTAGACCAGTATTTAGCAGGGTTTCTTAAAGCTAATAAAACACCTCTTGAGGACCAAGAGAATTTATAACCTAATGGATTATCGGAGTTTTCAGCAGATGGTAAACCACCACAGAATGAGACAAAAGATTTAACTTTACCATTTTGAGCATGAACTTCTTCAATGGTTTTGACAGCATATAAATGGTCAAGACCTGGATCTAAACCAATTTCGTTCATAACAGTAATACCAGCATCAACAATTTGTTGTTCTAATTCTTTTAATTGAGGGTTAATGTATGAAGTGGTTACAACATGTTTTTTATGTTTAATAGCAGCTTTAACTACGTTAACGTGGTAAATGTAAGGAATTAAAGAAATAACCAAATCGAATTGAGGAACGACTTTGTCTAATTCATCTTCATTGGTAACATCAATTGAAATAGCATCACCTAATTCACCAACAAAAGCTTGAGCTTTAGATAAAGTTCTACAACCGACAGTTACTTTAAGATCTTTAGTTTTTGATAAAATATCAAGAGTTGGTTTAGCGACGAAACCTGAACCTAATAATAAGACGTTTCTATCTAGTTAGTACTTGAATTGGACCATTTAATATTTTAATTACTTACTGAACCATGTTAAATGTTAGCTTGTCAAGACTGAAAAATTATTCCTCAACGAGGGCCGTTTTAGGCTATATCCGATTTTGTGTCACTTTTTATTCTCGATAATGAGTCAGAGCAAATTTGCAGCCATATCAAGTGTGTCAAAAATGAGCTGGTTTGAGGTGTTATACTGAGAAACTTGGGATATTTAAGGAATAATAAAGATTGTTAGTGTGGTTGGTTAGTATTGACAAATTTTGAGGGAGGTGAAGGCTAAAGTGGGCCACTTATAGCCTTAATTGTCATATTCTTCGGTATTGGCTGAGAGTAAACGTTATTTATATGGTCCATACTAGTGTTGAACTTAATGGGGATTGCCCAAAGCTTTCGGAATTATGTTCCGACACATTTGGCTTCAAATGAATAAAAGTTGCAGCCATAATGTCGCGCGACATGTCTCATATGGTGATAATTTAGTATGGCTACAGCTAAAAGTGTGTCAGGCTTGCAATTTATACGGGAAAAGGATGAGGTGTCCATATATTGATAAATAATGGACTTTTTATGAACAGTGTCTATTTTAGTAGTGGCTATTTTAGTAGTGGCTATTTTATGAATAGTGACAATTTAGAATATAGTGGCCATTTAATGATAATATCAAATTGAAATCGCCCTGAAAGCCCATAATGTGCTTTAAAGTAGGATATTTACCCAATGCACGATTTCTGGCTCCAAAAACATCCACTTGGACAATTATTGCGTGTTTATAATCCAGATCATAGGTATATTCTTCTCATATCATGTAAACCGGTTACCGTCCAAATCATCCGACCGTATTTCACACTACCCCTATTGTCTCTTCCATGATATCATGTTTCTCTGCACCTCCATCTCCATCAACTAGCCTCCCCTTTTCCTATAATAGAACACATAGCACCTACCATATTCCAATACCTCACCACTCGCTATAAACTTTTTGCAACCATTCACAACCCCAGATTCTCATACGATTTTTCACATGCAATTTATAACTCACGTGATCATAGAACTCAACCATTATTCGAGATCTAATCTCCTATTCATAATTTTTCAAATACCATCATGTCAATTATTCAAGATACTCAATATTTAATTAACAATTTGCAAGATTATGTTGTTGTAGACAACCAATTGTTATACAGTTTAGGGTGTATTGCATTCAATCCAATTTTTTGGAACATTGTTGCTAGATTAGAATATAATACTAAAGTATTAACCAAAATATTCGGCGCTAGATTAGGATGCTATTTATTAGCATTGACAATTTTCTCTTTGGGTATTTATCGTGATTTCATTTATCATGAAGCATTAGAAGCTCAACCAACTTTTAAACCATTTGTCGAATCTCCAATTGTTAAATTATTAGCAATTGGTACTTTTGGATTTGGTAACGTTTTAGTTTTAACTTCAATGTATGCATTAGGAGTTACTGGAACTTATTTAGGTGATTATTTCGGGATTTTAATGGAAGAAAGAGTCACTGGATTCCCATTCAACGTTAATGACAATCCAATGTATAACGGTAGTACTTTATGTTTCTTAGGTACTGCATTATGGTATGGTAAACCAACAGGTATAATTGTTAGTGGATTAGTGTTTGTCATGTACAGAATTGCCCTTTTATTCGAAGAACCATTCACTGCCAAAATTTACGCTGCCAAAAACGCTAAAGATCAATAGAATCAGTAGTTAATATAGTGTATATTTTCATTAATCATAACTCTACAAATCTTATAAAAATTGAAATAATTCATTTGTACCACCTTCTTCAATATGGGTTAAACTTAAAGATTGAAACTTCTCCGATCTTTTATGATAATATAGACCATTAATCCCTCCAATTGGTAGATTGGTCTTATTATGAGCCCCGATATTTAGTACAATATAATAAAATCCTTCAAATGAAGCTCCTTCAATCTGCTTGATTCGGGAATCTGGCAACAAAAACTTCTCTTTCCATCTCATATAAACCAATCCAGGGTCTTTCTGTCCTTTATTAATTAATGATAATTTCTCTAAAAATTGCTTATCAGTTAAATTATAATAATTAGTTAGTTTTTTCCAATGATCTAAATCATTTTTGATGTTGGATTCCCATCGCTTGTTCTCTGTTAAAAACAGATACCTCTTATTCAAATTACCATCATTAATAGGATTATTTATTATTTCTCCATGAAAGCAGGTGGTTATCTCTGGATAATCTTTAGTAAGTCCATTAATTTGTAAAAACCCAGTAACAAGAGAATTGTCCAAATCAACCATTTTGAACTCAACTTGAATATTATACTTTGCAGACCCACTTTGTTGAATACCCATGAATTTAGCATTGGGTTTAAGGAAACTATTATAAAAAGGAAATGAAGGATGGAAATTGTTATTACTCATGATATCAAAACAAGTTATGTGATGGGGTTGTTGTGGAAGGTCGATATAATCTTCGGTATCATTATCTTCTGAATCATCTTCAATGCTGGAAAGATTTGGGCTGACGTTATTAGATTCAAATTTCACTACCTTTTTGGGGAGAACCACCTGCGTAAAGTCGAAAATAGGTCTTTGTTTTAATAGTGGTTGCTTTTCTGTGACAGGCATGATGGGAGATGTATCAAATGTTTAAGAAAAATGTCTATTAATGTTTACAACAACGGGGTTTATATTTGCTTCTGTGGCTTTATTAGGTCTTATCTAAGGATATTTTTTATCGCGAACTCGGCCATGGTCTCAGTTCCTCCTTCTCCGATCCATCCTGCACCCAATGAGGAAGTAAATGAATTACCTGAAGGGCAGTTGCTTGATATTGATTTGAATCCTGATCTTGAAGGGTCCAGTGATGAAGATATCCATCCAGATCTGTCCAATATTGGTCCAGGCCCGTCTGACAACGCTCCAAGCGGGGCTTCTTCCAATCATCTCCACTCTGGCCCACCTTCAACTCCTCCAATTCATACACCAACACCTTCGTCTGATGCCCAAGCACACCTTGATTATCCTACACCATTACAGCTGGCAACAAAAACATTTGAATCGGAATACGACATAGCGTTGTCGGAGCTTTCTCACCATATTGAATTATCCAATTCCCAACAAAGTAACCTTGTAAACTATGTAGATGAACAGTTATTGAAGATTCAACGTCAATTTGTGAAAACCCAATCGGGAGAAATGTTTCTACCTTTTGACGAGTTGTTAAAGCAAATATTCGAGGTATTAAAGATCATATGGAGGGCTATAAGTCCCCAAACCAGTTCAAATTTACAGTATTTCATCAAGATTCTTGGAGATTTAGAAGACTATGCCGAATATTATCCAATAGAAACCGCAGATTATATCCTCCAATTCTGTCAATACATCGATGTAAGATTAAGTGTCGCATTTGATAAGAAAATCATGAGATCTACCGAATTAGTTCGGTTATATTCGGTTATAACAAGACTTAGAATGATTATAATAAATAAGATAGGTGGCAGTAAAGAAAACAACCTTCAAGAATCAGAAATATCCAAATTATTCGAAGGGTTACTAGACCGTTTTTAATTTATTTAATGAGTTATGTAATTAATAAAAATTCCGCACAAATTTTCAGCATCTCAAATGGCCTGGTGGTGGACTAAAAAAGTTGAAGAGGAAGTTTCACCTCAACTTCAACAGTTCTTTCAAGAAGCAAATCCCGAAGAGAAACAGGCTGGAAAATATGAAATATCCAAACAACAGAAAAGAGTCGAACAAGTTTTAAAGAAACATAATATACCTTACAGTTATGATTTCGATGTGTATAAGAAAAAGAATACGGGTAAAAATGTTTCCATGATAAATTGTAGTGAGCTTCAGTCGTTGGTTGTCGATTGTTTTAAGAGCTTAAACTTCACCACCATTGAAAATTGTAATAAACAAATCCAATCCAACAAAACATGTGTTAATATCCAAGAAGATGCTTTAAATAAACTCCATTATGAGGATTGTTATAATCAACAACATTGTGATAAAATAAGATTCGTGATAGATCATTTGTTTACAAAGAATTTCGGTCAATACGGAGACGACATTAATGAAGAATCAATGAACAAATTTAATAAAGATTTAGATGCTGCCTTCTGGAAAGTCTGGAAATAGTTGATTCCAAAGCGCTAATTTTTCATGATATTTTAAACTTGTAACTAGACCTGAAGTGTTAGGAAATACGTATACTTGACTGTCTCCAAAAGCTTCATTTTCGATATGTTGGAGCCCCCATTCGAACTTTTTATCGATATTTTGACCTTTTCTCTGTAAATATTTCAATATAATCTCCCATATACCTTTACCTATGACAACGATTTTTTTCGGGCTTGAATATTTGAACTCTTCTATGAGTCTTGGAACGTTTTGAAGTTTCTCTGATAACGTTAATTCTTGTGCTGATTTGGTGCATCTCAATACTAGATCGGTGAAGCCTATACTGTACTTGATGAGATCATTATCATGAACTGGCTTTACATTTGATTTCCCACCCAATAACAATTGTCGTAATAAAGTATCACTCTTGATCTCCTTCTGTGTTTCCTTGCCTTGTTCCCTCAAAACCTTCACAAGTATATCTGCTTCATTAAATAATTTCCAAAATAAATTGGTATAATGAGCATAATGGTGCTGGGTTCTCGAGGACTCCACACCAGGATTAAATCCCACAAACAATATCGACAATTCTTCACTTAAAGAAGGATTTAGATCCTTCAAGTGCTTATATTGAACTTCATTGGTCTTTAATTTCTTAAGTTTCTGTTCTTTCCCTTGGTACTTGAAACTTTTAAGTATGGCAATTTTATCAGTCCCCATAAAAAATCAAGTCGCGTTGAAAAATATAGATAAATGTCAGACACCCCAATTGGCATTGAAGATATCAAGAGTGAATCGACACCTAAATCGATTTTAAAGAGGAAGAATTCCAAAAACGGGTTCAAATCAAAAGTTTTGTTTTCTCCAACCAAAGAGGTCAAGAATTTTAAAGACTATTTTGACTCTACCGATGATTCTGTTTATATCGATGAATCCATACGTAATGATATTTTAACAGAAGAAGACACCGATAAACCCGAAAAACCCCATTTCTTAGCAGATTCGAACATTCCTTACACATTATCATTATATTTGCAATTACTATTCAATCTAATAATTATCCTGTTGATTTGCTATTTACTTATCATATTCATTCAAACCATTAAATCGGATATTAATAATAAAATCGAAATCTATATTTCTGATACGTTACAAGAAGTGTCACAATGTTCAAGAGAGTTTTTCAGAAATAAATGTAACGAGAAAATTCCCCCCATACTTGAAAGTCAATGTACTAATTGGTCAAAGTGTATGAATAGAGATCCTCAATTAATTGGCAAGTCAAGAATAACTGCAGAAATCTTAGCAGAAATCTTAAACGGCTTTATTAAGCCCATTAGTTGGAAGACAATCATCTTTTTATCTATAATGATTTTTGGTTCATTAATATTAACCAACTTGGCATTTAATAATTATAGAAATTCAACTAATGATAAATTAAGAATTTTACAGTTGACAATTCAAAAACAAAATGATACAATTAAAGCATTGAAGTTCAAGAAAAATTATCTTGATGAAATAGATAACCAATCACCAAATACTTCACCCTTAGTCAAGAAAAACTTAAAATTTTAGATGATTTGGTTTCCGACTATTGTAAAACCCCGATTGGGTAATCTAATTGAAATCCTCAAACGTTCCGAAAAAATATCGGCGTTGAAGACTTGGCTATTGCAAGCCTTAAAATTATGGTTGTACTTTGCATAATACCTTAATGGGGCTTTAAATCTTGTAATATATATACGGCTAAATAACTTAGTTTTTCGTTCGTTAATTATTTTTCTTATCACCTTTTTTTTATTAAAAGTGCATTTCCGCTTTCGGTAAGGGTTCACATTTTTTGCAGTCAATATGAATAACCCCTTTGGTGATAATCATGAAATCGAGTTAGATAACTTGGATTCAGAATTAAAAGATGTTAGATCTAAAAGTGTTTTTGCTTTTACAAAACGTAAAGATTATACTTTAATTATACTTGGTTCAATTTGTTCAGTAATTAGTTCTCTAGGTACTCCTGTCCAAACTATAATTTATGGTAGAATCTTTCATAAGTTAGCTCAATTTTATTTATATAATTATGATGATTTTAGTGACTTTATTAATGATGTTGCTAAATATTGTGGAATGGTAATGGTTATTGGTGCTGTTAAGCTGATTTTCACTCTTCTCATGGCTTATTTTTGGATGAAAAATGGTGAAAATCATCAAGCAAGAGTTCGTAAAACTATTTTCAATAAACTTATGATTAACTCAGAAATCGAATGGATTGAAGGTTTTAAAAATATTAATGGTGAACTTTTACAATTAAATAGATGTGTTGAAGAATTGAGAACTGGTAATGCAGAAGTTATGGGTTTATTAATTCAAGCTGTAACTGGTAGCTTGGCTTTATTTATTGTAGCAATGGTGTTTTCATGGTCAGTCACTTTGGTTGTCTTAGCATTAACTCCAGTTTTTGCTTTATCTGGTTATTTCACTGGTAGAATGGCTGGTAAATTTGCTAATATGGAAAATATCTTCAGTGCTCAAGCAGCTAAAATTGTTAACTGGTGTTTACTTAACCCTTCTATTACCAGATTATTTAATGGTAAAGATATGGAAATTGCTAATTTCAGAAAATTAATTAACAAATGTTCTTCTTTTAATTATAAACTTGAGAACGTTGTTAATTTAAACTCTGGTTTAATTAAGGCTTTATCACTTCTTATGTTTGTTCAAGGTTTCTGGTTCGGTAATACCATGATCAGATTAAAGAAAGTTGAAATTAATGAAGTTTTCACTGCTTTTTCTGCAACTTTGATGTTGGCAACAACTTTAACTGGTATCACTGATTTAGTTGAAGAATTATTCAAAGCAAAAGCTGCTTCAGGTAAATTGGAATACTTTTTAAGTTTAACTGATGTTAATGAAATTAATGCAAATATGAAAATGTCTCCAACTTGGTGTAATGGAGAAATTGAACTTAAAAATGTTCAATTTAAATATGACAAAAAACCAGAAATTATTTTAAAACAGTTGAATATGAAATTGAAAGCAAATCAATTTAATTTTATCGTTGGTAGATCAGGTTCAGGTAAATCTACTTTAGCCCAAATTTTGATTAACTTTTATAAAGTCAATAATGGTAAGGTTTTAATTGATAATCTCGATATTAACCTGATCGATAAAGAATGGTTACATAAAAACATCACCTACGTCCAACTGACTCCTGTTATATTCAATAAGTCTTTAAGGGAGAACTTAGAAATGGCAGTGGTTAATAATTATGGTGATTTGGATCAAGTCCCTGAAAGATTAATTGACGATGTTATATCATTTGCTTTATTAGATAAATTAGTTAACAAATTAGGAGGTAAAGATAATTACGTCTCTGAATTAACATTATCTGGTGGTGAAAAACAAAGAATTTCACTTGCTAGAGCCAAGCTTCGTGATACTCCAATTCTTATTATCGATGAAGGGTTAAGTGCTTTAGATTCTAAAACTAGAAAGCAACTTTTCAACTCAATCAGAGATTGGAGACAAGGTAAAACCACTATTTTCATCACTCATCAGCTTGATTTCATTCAAGAAGATGATTATGTTTATATTATTGAAGATGGTACTCTTAAAGCTGAAGGTCCTAAAAAGAGCCTTGCTAATGAAAATATCTTCAAAAATTCTAGACTTAGTTTACGTTCTTACGATAGTGATAATGAATCAGATTCAGATGATGATGAAAAAATAGTCGATGATAAAAGATCTTCAGCTATTAAATCTTATAACTACCTTAAGAATCCATTTATATTGAAAGATTTACCAACTACAGAACTCCATCAAAATGAACCTATCTACTCCATTCCAAAGATTTTAGGATACTGCTTTAAAACCAATAATGCAAAAGCTCTTTTATTACTTGGAATGTTCTTTGCAACCTTGTACGCTGTCAGTAATCCATTATTTTCCTACACGTTTTCCAGACTTTTAGACAATATGATCGATACTTCTATTGGTATTAACGCCTCTAGTGACTTAAAGAAGTGGGCATGTATTGTTATCGGACTTTCTGTTATTAACGGTGTTTGCTATTATATCGGACATCTTCTTTTAGCTATTGCTAGTGAAAAATGGATTAACAAATTAAGAAGAAGTGCATTAGCTAAAGTTAATGATCAAGACTTAAGTTACTTCCAAGATGAATGTGTAAGACCAAACGAAATTAATGCTTTATTAATGAATGATACTAGAGATTTGAGGTCCATGGTATCTAAATTCATTACTACTTCAACAACAATCATTATATTGGTATTATTAGGTTCAATCTTTGCAATTGTTTTAGGTTGGAGATTAGCATTAACTGGTATTGCTCTCGTAATTGTCATATTATTAGTTACTGTTCTTTATGCAAGAATAATGGAAAAATGGGAAACTAAATATAAAGATAATATTAATGAATTAGAAACCATTGAATACGAAATGGTCAATGGTATCAAAACCATTCATTCATTGGATTTGAAGAATTATTTTATCAAAGAATTTGACAACCAATTATCAACTGTAAGCAAAGTTGCAAGAAAAAGATCGCTTCATACTGGGGTTTCATTATGTTTACAAGATTTGATTGTATCTATCGCTACTGGTATTTTATTATATTACGGAATGAGATTAGTTGGTAACAGAAAGTATGATAGATTACAATTCCTTCAAGTTATAACTATATTAATGATGACTTTTACTACTGCTAGTACATTATTAAATGAATTGCCAGATGTTACTAGAGGTCAAAGATGTGCAACATATATTATGAGATTACTTGCATTGGAAGATTCTAAAGTTGAAACTTTTGGAACTAAATCATCAATGGGAGAATTAAGGGATGAATTGCTTACTTTCCAAAATGTGAACTTCAATTATGTACATAATAAGGTAGCTTTACAAAACATTTCTTTCAACATTCGTAAAAATGATATTTTTGCTATTGTTGGAGAAAGTGGATCTGGTAAATCAACTATAGTTAATTTAATTACTAGACTTTATGGTAATTATAAAGGAAGTATTAAACTTAACGGTGTTGACCTTGATAACGTTAATGTAAATTGGTTAAGAGAGTACATTTCAATTGTCCCACAAAATCCAGTATTCTTTGAAGGTACAATCTATGATAATTTGACTTATGGATTATCAAGAGACAAACTTGTTAACACTAACATTGAATATTATTTAGAATTATGTAATATTCAATCCTTCATAAATTCATTAGATAATGGATTACAGTCAAATATCGGAGCTTTAACAGAAAATTCTTTAATTTCAACTGGTCAATTACAAAGATTATCTATGGTCAGGGCTTTAATTAGAGAACCAAAATTATTAATTCTTGATGAATGCACTAGTAATTTAGATTCACAAAATTTCCAATTGATGAAATCTTTAATAATTAAATTAAATAAAGAATTTGATTTAACCATAATAATTATTAGTCATAACGCTGAATTAACAGATATAGCTACCAATGAAATTAACATTAACCATGGTAAGCTTATCTAGAGATTTATAAATAAAAAAATCTTAGTTTATAGTAAAATTAAGTAGAGATGTTATAATATAATTTTTTTAATTTACAAATAGTATTCTTATATTAATCCTATAATGTTTATAATTTAAGACAAATATAAGGAACTTCTACATCTTCACCATTTTTATCATCACAACAAATTTCGAATATTAAATTATTAACATGACCAGGAATTTCTTTTTTACTGATTTCTTTAATTAATTCAGTTAATTTTAATGAACTTCTTTCTTTAATCTTTTTAGGTGGGAAAAATGAAGCATATAATAAAGAAACTCCATAAGATAACATAGTAATTTCTAAACCTTCAACTTTTTCGAAATGGTCAAGTAATTCTTGTAAAGTGATATCACCTTTTAATTCAAATCTATCCCAAATTTGATCAAATTCTTTATCATTATATTTACCTTTTTGAGATTTAATTGGTTCACTAAATCCAATAAATGGTAAAGCTAAATTAATAAATCCATTCTTAAAATCTTCAATTATTTTAGATTTATCTAAAACTTTATACAATTCTAAACAAACTAATCCAGTAACTAAAGCAGTAGTTGTTGCAATAGCTGGAATAATTTTACCAGCAATGAATTTAGTTTTAGAATAATCAGCAGTTTCAATAGAATAATTAAGAGCTCTACAATTTGAAGCTGCAGTAATGAATTGAATATGATGATTAGTATCATCATCTTTTTCAAATTCAGTAATATTTAATCTAAATCCAGCTAAACTTGAAGGTTCTGGTAATGAAGCAGCGTATTTTTTAATTTCATTATCTTCACCTGAACCACCAGATTTTAATTGAGCTTCAGCTTCTTCTTCTGTGGCAGCAATGGTAACATTAGATTTTGGAGTAAATGGTTCAATTTTAAAATCTTGTAAAACTTTTTCATAATATTCAGGTTCATCAACACTAGTTTGTTTTAAACCATAAATATAAGCTAATAAATTAGCTCCTGCAACAATAAAATCAAAATGATCTTTATTATTAATATCAAATTTTAATGGATCTGGAGCTCTTTTTGGACCTGACCAAAATGCACCTCCATTTGAAGTTTTAGCATCTTTTGGGAAATTATATAATAATTGTTGAATTTCATGGTTAAATTTAATTTCAAATTGATTTCTTGCCCATTTAATACAATCTTCAAAACTATAAGGTCTATTATTTAAATAACTTGAAATATTTTCTAAAGTACCTTTAATATCAGGGTTTTGTTTCAAAGTTTGTTCAACATAATTTGGTTGACTTAAATACATATTAACATTTTCAGGACTTTCATTAAAATATCCTTGAAATAATGATTTAGCCCAAGCAATTGTATGATCAATTTTATTTGGGAAAGATCTTAAAGTACATAAAGGAATTGATTTCTCTGGAGGATCTTGAGATGATGAATAAGATTCAGTCAAATTTGGAATAACAACTTGAGTATTACCTTTAGTACCCAAAGTACCAGATTCTAATAAAGGTTTCTTGTAAAAAATACAACGACGATCAATATAAGTTCTGGCATCAATATTATCTAAAGCATTAGTAACTAAATCTAAATCATTCCAAAATTTATCATCAAAAATATCTTCAGTTTCTGGTCCAACTTTATCTAATAAACTTGTAATTTTACCCTTTAAATTTGGATTCATAGTTTCAACTGCTAATTTTGCAACTTCAGATTTATTTTTACCAACATCTTTACCTCTAAATAAAAATTGACGATTTAAATTTGATTTTTCAATTGAATCATTATCAGTTACAATAATTTTACCATTTGGACCACTACCAAGACCCATCATTGCCCAATTCTTTAACATTTCACAACCAATTGCACCAGAACCAACCAAAAAGACTTTTAAATTTTGAACTTTTTCGATAAAATCTTTACCAAAAATAGCAATTTGTGAATCATATCTTGTACCTAAAGGTTTACAAGATTCTTCAGTTCTTGGGAATTCATCTTGATTTGGTAAACTCTCTAAAGAATCGAAATAAAACCATTGTTTAGTAGGAGTAAATTTAGAGGAAACACATTTTAAAACTTCTTGTGCAATTAAACCACCAAAAAACGCATTTACTCCTGGTGCATCACCTCTTGCTTGATAAGATAATTCTCTTAAGATTTTTTCATCTAATTCACCTTCATCGTTTGGAATTGATTGGGAAGTTTTAATTTGTTTAGTTAATTCTAATAAATGATTAAAATCTTCCTTATTTTGAGGTCTTGGTAAATTACCTTTGTTTTTTAATTCAAAAGCAGCTAAAGCTTGGAAACCATAATGTAAAGTATTTATACGGTCAAATTTAGCAAAATCACTTACAACAATTTCAGGATTCTTTAATTGATCTTGTAAAGCTTGGAATTTCAAGATTTTTGGCATTTTAACTTGGGTATAAATTCCACCCTTAACATAATCACCAAAAGATTCATCAATATTGATTTTAAAAGCATAAGGACCTAAAACCTCAATTTTAAAAGGTTTTTCACTATCATTTAATTTTGGCATACCTTGAACTTCTTTAAATTTAACATAATCACCATCTTGTAAACCATGTCTATTATCATCCAACATAGTAACAATCCCGTTTTTTTCTATATCAGAAACAATTCCAGTTAAAGGTTCTTCACCATCTGGGTCTACAACAGTAAAGTTTTCACCTAAATCAACGAAAAGTGAACCAAATAACCCCTTGATATTAGCACTAATAAATCCAATATCTTTAGAATGAGTGAAATTATTTAATTTAACTTGATCTTCCAAATTTAATAAATCAGTTACTACAATACATTTAAATTGGGATAATTCATTCTCATTTAAATCGGATAAAACTGATACAGGGACGTATTGATTCAATTCACTTAATTTTTCAACGGATACTTCGTCAATTCTTGAACCAATGTCATTTTCAGTTAAGAAAAATTGACTGGATAAATGTTGTATTTCAACGGTTGTTGGATCGTGTAAAGTTAAGGATTTAACCCCTGCTAATGCAATATTCTTAGCGATTTCAATTCCTAATCCCTTTAATCCAATGACCAATACATCGGCATGTTGCATTTTCAACATCGCTTCTTTACCCAAAACGTATAATTGTCTAGAATAAAGGCCTTCATCGATTGAATCAACCACTGGTGAATCTACTTGCATGTCTGTCATATTGAATAATTGCCTCGCCACTTTTCGCGAATTGCTTATAGGTGAAGATGGAAGAGGATTACTAAGGGTCTGGTGTTATGATGGGATGGGGTTGTAATGAAGTTTATAGTTTGTAGATAATGTATAATGGGGAATGGAATTTGGGAATGGAATTGGTAAATGGGTGGGAAAGTGTAGGCTATGTGAGCTGTGGCGGTATAGTAGCGACTACCCTATAGGTTCTAGGTCTATGTACCGTGGTGTAAGCTACTGTGGCTACCTGACATTAGCAATGTGAGAGAAGTACTCAGAAATGACGTACCAGCTTATACCGATCATATTTAACCTCCAAATAATTGTTTTTCATCTCAATATACTCCACATTTAAAACTCTTGGAGTTAATTTGCACCCATTATTTTATTGAGATTCGTTCCCAATCGGGTAATAGAAACCAGGAACCCTTACAGAGCCCTGACAAACTAACACATATTCCATCTCTAACTTAAACTTTAGTTTATCCCTTTACAAAACTCCGGTTCCTTTTAAACAGTTTATTAGAGAATTTGCAGTGTGTAAATAACGTGACACACAACACCACATTTAGTCCCATCTTTAGTCATTTTCTCACCAAAAAAAAAAATATTTCAAAACATCAACCCATCTAAGAAAGTATATATCCACACAAAGTTTTAAAAGGCTTATTATCAAACTAGATTATTATACAACATACCATGATATCCATTCTACGGTTCAACTTGTTGGTTGTTCCGCTAATAGTGGTGTTGAATATAATATTATTGACTGGTATTTATTTTTCACTGGGGGGAGATCAATCATTCCTGACAACAGAAATAACCAAAGCCATAATTTTTACGGGATTTATGAAAATGATTTTAATGTTATTTGATAATTTCAAGAAGATGTTCAAAATCTCCGATTCAAGTGCCTTTAATACCCATATATTACCATTAATCCTGGAAGCAATAAAAGTAGGGTATATAACCTTTATATCTTATCATGATGGTCATTTCCATCTATCCATTTATCAACTTTTAACCATATTGGGATTGTATAATTTTATGAGTACTATTGAGTTCATGTTGAATTTCTATCCTAAATTATATGAAAAAAACTACCATATATTTCTTGAAATCTTTGATGAATATTATAATATGGAATTTTATGAAGAAGAAGCAAGAGAAGATGTATCACAAAAAGTATTTGAATCTTTAGGAAAACGTAATTCAGTCTGTTCTAACGGTACTTTAGCCGAAATCCTTCCTAAGCAAATATCAGTACCTAATTTTAAACAAGATGTCTTCTTAAAACCTCAACAATCCATGCCGATGTTATCTACTTCGTCTGTAGAAGTTCCGAAAAAACCAAGTAAATTTAAATCATGTTATGGTTTAGTTGATAAATTATATAGTGTATCACCTAAGAATACTTTCCATTTAATAACGGCGTCAGCGACTGCTGTAACATTGGATGAAGTAGACCATTCCATACCTTTATCAAGAGATTCTTCATTAGAAACAGCTCTTGAAGAAGTGCATGATAGTACTTTGGTAATAGAACCTGAAGGAAACTCGCAATCTAATTGTTCACCTGATTCATCATTTTCATCCGATCCATTTGACGATACATTAGTTTATACTGGTGATAATACTAGTGTTCATACAACAGATACCCATTTTGGAGGCGGTGGAGGTGGGAACTTCAAGTATAAATTCCCAGATGGATCAAAATTGAGATTCGGTGGTGGAGCAGGATTTGATTATAAACATAAAGATCCAAAACATAAGCATAAGCATTCAGATCTGACTCATTCTTCAGATTCAACCCTCTATGATAAAAAAGTTTCTAACTCTGGTTGGTGGTATAATTGGTTATTACCGGTATCAAGGAAAAAACCTTTAAGCATTAAGAAAAGATTGAGTAGATACAATCTTGAAAGAAGAAGTATTGACTCTACAACTAATTTATTAAACCATGTTACTCCAGATTACCATTCAATTGATTTAGAAGCAAATTTAGATGATCCTCTTGACTTAAAACAAGGATATAGCCGTCAAGATCTTAATAATTATATCGGTCTATCTTTAGGATTAGATAGGTATAAAATTAAATATGATCCAATTTTTGAAGAATTTGGTACCACCTTATATAGGGATTTGAATTGGTTTTTTATTTTATTGTATTATATGGATAAATGTCTTTGGTGGACTGGAAGTTTAATGATATTTTCCACCAATTTCTTAAAAGATAATAATTCTATTAGGTTTATTATAATTTTTATCTTTAAATTATTTGATTTAAATTTTCTTAATAGATTATCCATGGATTTCAGATATTTGATATTATTGAAGATATTTATGAAATTAATTGTATTTAGCATATTAATAATTTAATATATTTATTACGTTATGATTAAATTGAAGTTTGTATACTGATGTACAATATTGTGTGAAATTCGCAAACACCTTATTAAAGTAAAATAAAAAGATAAATGAGAAGATGTCATTTTATGTAGATAAAAAAAATAGTTAAAAATATAAACTATATATATATCATATATTAATATTTGTATTATTTAAGGGTCTAAGGATATATTCTATAAGGAATAAATGTTAAATAAATATTATATTTTGATTATTAGTTGTATAAGTGAGCACGCAGTCCGACAGGCGCTGGTGCGACTTTAGCACCGCAATAGTACTAAAATGGAACTGCTACGTATTAGATTTAAAGTCAGGGTAATTATTCAAAAATTTATCATTAGTGAAGGTGAAATCTTTAACATATAAGATATCATTATTTAACTTGTTTAATGGAGGTGTAAATTGCATTTCTGTAAATTGTTTATCAAAATTCTCAGCTAAAATTGGATTGGTTATAACCGGTAAAATTGGTGGTAAGCTAGTTGAATTATTAAGCTCTTCCCAATTAATATCTCTGAAAAATCTATGACTTTGAATCTTTTTAAATTCTTCTTCATCATCAAGATTTAATCTTTTATCAACATTAACTTGTAAAAGCTTTCTCAAGAAATCTTTAGCATCTTGACTTAAATAAAATGGGAATTTTAAATTTTTTTTTGCAGCCAATACTTTATCAATGATTTTTTTATTATTATTCCCAGTAAATGGAGGTGAACCAGTTAATAAATCAAATGATATACAACCTAAAGACCACCAATCAACTTCAAAACTATAAGGTTCATTTCTCAAGATTTCTGGAGCCATATATTGCACAGTTCCAATAAATGAATGAAAATTTGAGTCTGGATCATATTCTTTAGATAAGCCAAAATCAGTTAAAACCAAATTCCCATTGGAATCCAACATACAATTTTCAGGTTTTAAATCTCTATAAATCACTTTTAATTGTAAATGTAAATATCTTAAAGCTAATATTAATTGGGCAATATAAAAGCATGCCTTTTTCTCTGGTAAAAACAGCTCTTGAGCTAAATGATAGAACAATTCACCCCCATCAAGGTATTCCAAAATCAAATATACTTTATTATAATCTTGAAAAGCATAATATAGCTTGACAATATTAGCATGGTTAACTTGTTCCAAGATTTTTTTCTCGTTCAAAGTTCTAGCTAAATTAATTTCGTCATTCATTAACAAACTCATTTTAGTTAATTGTTTTTGGGCAAAAAGTTTTCCTGTTGATAATTGTTTCACAAGCAACACTTTACCATAACTTCCTCTACCTAAAACCATAATTGGCTCGAAATCATCTAACGTGGGTCTATAATTTGATTTCTTCATAGTACTAGATATGAAAGGTTCATGGATATCAAGATCAACCGAGTGACTTCCCCGACGATGTTTTTTCTCTTTTGAACTAGGAATGATTTCATTAACTTGATCATCTTCTTCATCTAGAATCGTATGACCAGCATACAATCTATTAGTATCGATGTGATGATTTGGAGACACCGATAATTTTCGAGGCTCTGACTCGTCTAAGTTGTGATCCTGAGGATCTTTAGGGGTTCCTGGACTATCGTAATCAACCACTCTATAGTTTAACTGGTTGACTTGATCTGCCAAGTCATCCATATTGAAAAGGCCAGTCATAATGAATTATAATTAGCGCGACTCGTGGTAAAATGGCTGCAAAAGAGCTCGTGTTAAATGGCTGCAAAAGCCAACAACACGCCGATAACTGAGAAATCAGGCAACTTTCAGACAGAGGACCGTTAGAGATACGTACGAAATAAAGATAATACTATATTATAATACACATCTAAGCATCAACCGGGTCATGTTCATCGGATTCGTCGTGTTCCACTTGTTTCTGGGGAAATTCTATATTTGCCAAGTATCCTATATGACGTTGAATGTTTTCATTCGAGTAGGTCAATTTCGTTAAGTATGAGAAATCAGACCCGTTCTTTGAAGCCTTTGAAAACCATTCATTTACGTAATCCAGTGGAGTATTGAAGACGTCAGGTGATCCGTTGGATTGAAGTAATCCTATAAGGTATAAAGCATCACCATAATAACCATTATCAACACTTTTATTAATCATTTGAGCCAATTCGTTTAACTCTTCACATTGGTCAAAAGTGAATATACTATTACCAATGAAATCTTTATTTAAGTCAATAGGTGGAAGTTTATAATCAACAAGACAGGCTTTTTCTTCGTATTTTAACGGAACATTGTTAATTAAGTTGTTTAAGGTATCATCGTACGAATTGGCTTTACAAACATGTAAAAACCCACACAAAATAGTGACAATTGCTAGCATAGTTATCGACAGATAGTGTTTACTGTTCGCGATTATAGGTGTACCACAGTTTACGTGTCCCATACTGCTGAAAAAAACAGGTCAGGGCAACTATATGCGGGTAAACATTGGTTAGAGACAAAACGAACTATGGAAGTATATGGGGTAATTTTTAAGTATTAATGAATATTCTTAGTAGATGATATCATCAAGTAAAATGAGTTATTTCGATGGGCTACTTCGGCGTGGCCATGGTTCATAACTCAAAAACCAAATGTTCACCTAGGTTCGTCCAAGGCAAAGGTTTGATAACAGGTTTTGATACAATCTAAAAAATACCAATTGAAAATGTAATATTTTAAATCAAACGAACTAAGTTACTCATTACTGCCAATTTAAAAACATTATTCAATTGCGTAAATATTGGAGGTAACCCGCATACGGAAATGCTGGCGACAATAACTGCTATTGTTGGCGAAATCAAAACAACAACATTAGAGAGTAGCGAAAATTCGGTAGTATATTATTGGCTAGTACTAGGGTCATCCAACTATATTGTGTTTATTATATATGACTTAACTATTAAAAATAAGCCTTCAAGGCTCTCAATTACCATTGCCCAATTTCTTTTATGGTTTCCCTTATCATATGACCTGCACATAAATTTTGGCAACTAAGTTAGAGGCGGAAACTTGCATCTGACTCCACTTGCGGTTAAAATGAGAGCCATTACAGACTGCATGGCGCATAGAATTAGCACCGAGTTCTACTAATTTTAAATGCCAGTAAATGCTATAAATTATAATGCTTTAATATAAATTTTATCTTTCACCGTTATATAATCAAGAATTATGTCAAATAGAAATTCATTAAACGGCATGGGTGTTAATTTTTCATCATTAAAAAATAAGTATAATTTTTTAAACCCAGTTATTTTAAGCAGTACAACTTTTATTATATCATCAATACAGGTTACTTTATCTTTTCTTAATTTAATTGCAACAACGTTTCCATTAAAATAAATTTTAATTTTTAGTAATTTTGGATTAGTTGGAGTACTTTGAAATGACTTCTTCTTTTGAATTACCTTTGGCCTTGGTGTTAAAAATCTGACAGTCTTAAAAACATTTTCCTGAGCACCTTCAGATTCTTCTGGGATATCAAATTTGAGAGATTTTGGGGAATTTAATGAACTCTCTGGCCCACTAAAAATTGAATTAATCAGATTAGTATCGATCTCCATGTAATAATATTTTGAAAAAACTTTTTTAAGATGACCTGGCATATATATATTTACATTTTCACGTAACCAAATATTTTTTACCCTGTTTACGGTTACAACATTACCTTAGATAGAATTAAACTATTGCGCCTGAGGTGTGAAAAATTTCTGGCTCAATTGAAGTTAACAAGTGTCTGAAATTACTTAGAGTTTAATCGAACGGACTTATTTTAGCTTATTTTCACTTATTTTTTTCACATTCATCGATGAGCATTAGATTTAAGCGAATTACTAGAGGTATTAAATTTATAATAGTTGATTATAGTTAAATTTATTATAGTTTTAATGCGAAAAGGGTATAAATAACTATAAAGTTTCTATGAAATTTAAAATATCCTTTAAACTGAACCTCTAGTTCTCACAAGATTTAAAGATACTTTTGAATTAGACTTAATAAAGTTTAATAAATCTTCATCACTATAAATTTTCCCATTAACCTCAAGTCTATAATGATTTATTAAATCAAAATCTTTATAAATTTTATATGATAACATTCTCTTTAAATGAATTAACGAAGTTAAATCATTATTACGAATTTTTAAAACTACAAAGTCATTTTCTTGATTATTTAATTTAACTTTAATCTTTATAAAAGGACTAGACTTATCATTATTACTTTCTTCAAATAATACAGAAGTTGGAGTCATTGGAGTTATAGGAGTTATAGGAGTTAAGCAATCTTTATGATCATAATCAAATCCATTTAAATTTGGAGTTATTGGAGATTTGGAAAAAATCGATTCAGTTTCATATGAAGAATTTGAAGTAGTACTATTTTCTCTTTCTTTACCTGTAGAAATATTTGAATTATCATCATATCTATCAATTAATGAGCCTATACTAGAAGCACTGGGGCTTTCACTAATAGATTCAACCGGTGGTAATGGTGCTGTTGGGGAGAAATTCTTTTTATTAGAATTATGATAAGGTTGAATTAAATCAATTAAATTGATTGAATTAGGGTATAAAATTTCATTAATATATTCATTGGAATCGTTAGATGGATTTAAAAGCTTTTCTGATTCATTATTATAAATCCAATTATAAATTTCAAAACATTTTTGATAATAAGGTAATTTGATTATTTTATTTAAATAAACATTTAATTCATTACATCTTATTAATAATGTTTCAAAATATCGTTTATCCTTAACATTAGTTTTAATTGGTTGGGGTAATTTAGGCAAGTTATCAAAATTTAATAAAGTCAAGTAAATATGTAAGTTATAAAAATCTTGATAGAATTTTGATAAATAAATAACATCATTATTTGACATTTTTATATCAACTCTATACCAATATCTTTCATTATTTTGTAATACTTGAGAAACAGAAATGTTCTTAGGGTATGGTTTTTCATTAGAATTTGCATTGGATTTGGAATTTATATTTGTTTTTTCAAAGTCAAATAATTCACTATCATTACCAGTTTCTGCTGGTTCGAATGATTTTATATCAGCTTTAGTAGTTTCATATAACCAATCTAAAGTGATGGGATTAATTAAATCATTAACTGCTATTTTGACATACGTAGCAGGAATTAAACCTTGTTTATTGGTATAAACATTGGTGACATTTAACCAACCATCACCAGGTCTAGTTACTAATTTTAAATAATCGTTCTTTTTAATAGATAATTCTTCAACATTTTCCGCCTTAAAATCATATTTAGCTACTAAAATAATAGTTCCTTCATTTGAATTATTTGAAGTTTCCAATGGTAAACTACTAGTTGATGATACTAAATTATTTGTAGATGGTGATAATGGGAAAGTTCTTGTTAAAGGTAAATTATTTGATGAATATGACTTACCAGAAGTAATTGGTGAACTAATAGAACCAAGGGGAGTATTAATTGAACCAATAGAAGTTTTAATGGTGTTATTAACGGGACTCGTTAATGGTGATGTGGAACCTTCATTTAATAAAGGCGCAGAAATCGAAAGATTCTTCAAATTTTTTTTACTCTTAAATTGCTTAGATCTGAATAAACTAGTAGACATTTTTAAATATTCAAAAGTAAAAATTCAAAAATATATAAACAATTTATTAATAAAAAACACGTAAAAGGGATCTGAAGATAATAAATAATAATCAAGGAACCTCAAGTATTTTATACAAATTAGGAATTCGAAGTTTATTTCAGACACCAATTTTAACAATTGTCAAGGTTTGTAGCTCATTGTTTAGATTCTCTGATACAATTTAGTAAAAAGCTATTGTTCACCAATGAGCTGGCAAAACAATGCGTATTGTTTGCATATGAGTTTTCATAGTGTCGTGTACAAGCGGTTATTCGTTTATGAATTTTTATCCGGTTAATTATGGGGGTTTGTTGTTCATAAAAAAAATAATGTGTTTACAAAATATAGGGCAAAATATTTAAACTAAAAAAATTAACTTAGTACACATGATATCTTAAGAGGGTTTAGAAAAAGAAACACCGAAGCTTATGAAAATATTTTTAGTTTAATGCCAGGCTAGAGAACCAAATTTTCGGGTTTTGAGCACTTTTATAATGATGATTTTATTTTACATTAAACAAGAATTAGCGCATTACGATGTGGCCAGAGTGCAATTTGTAGCCCTCGCCTAATGTAGTAAAGCGTTAACCTATTTAAGAACCAAAGTATTCTAAATAAGGGTCTTAATTGATTATCGCTTATTATTAAAAATTATGATTGTACAGATACGTAAGGAAACCTGAAATTTATGATATATCTTAGTTTATCTCTATTGTTCGCTGTAATTTTGTGTAGTATTTGATGTTTACAATTGCTTTTAATCTAGAATTAATGTTAAGGGTTATTTGAATTAGGCAACTGCAACTTATTTTTTGCTATTGATAAAGAGAACTATAACGAAAATCATTGGGTTATTGTTTATTAAATAATTAATGTTCTATTCTTCGGTGAATTATAAGTAAAATTTCTTAAAAATTAAAATTCTTTGTTTTAGGAATGAGAGATAAGCCGTCGGATAAACCTTCGTACCCGGCTCTAGACTCCTGGCTGGAGGCTTTAGGACTCAGGTCCCAGGTCCCAGGTCCCAGGTCCCAGAAATGCCGCCGAATGGACTTTAGAAACCATAATAAACACCATAATCCATCTATATAGCTCTTAATAAAATCCTATCCATCTTTTTAATTAATTTCCATTCAACATCATCAATTAATTCAAAAGTAGATCCCATTTTAATCTGTAAATTAGAGAAATTAACTTGTTGTCTAACTAAAAATTTTAAATAATTAGTCGAATTAATTTCCGCCTTATTTAAATTAAAGGTTATAATATCATTTCTTTGATTAATTAATTTAATTACAATTTTTCTATAAATTAAATTAGTTGAATTAGGTAAAATTAATTCATTAACTTCATCATTTCTTCTAGGATTTAAACTATCATGAATATAATATAATTTATTATTTGCTGGTTCTAACCAATCATTAAATTCTTTTAAATTAAGAATACTTAATTTATTCATATAAATATTTAATTCATTACATCTTTTTAATAAATTTTGAACTACTATATCATCATCTTTTTCATCATCATTTAATTCAATTGGACTTGGTAATTTTGGAATATTTCTATAATCAATAATTGATAAATGTAAATTATAAAAATCTTGATAAAATTTCCCAATTGAAGTTTTCAGATTTAAAGTTTTAATATCAATTCTATACCAATATCTTTCATTATGTAATAAACAATTAGTAATTGAAATAGTTCTAACATTTGGATTATTTGTGGCAACACTATTCGATCTACCATTTAAAATATATGGATTTATATCAGTAACTGAATCATTAGGACTATTAATTGGGTATTGTTTTTGAGTATGTGATCTAATAGGTCCAGATATCATAGGATTAGCCACATTATATCCACTTGTATTGGTATTATTATTACCATTTCCATGACCATTGGCTGCTCCATTACTAAAATGAGAGGGCCCAGAATTATGCATCTTGGATGATTTACCATTTATTGTTTTAGAGTTTTGAGTCGGAGTTATGTAATGGTTTTTTGAACCAATTGAATTGTTTAATTTATAGTTGGAATTTAATGGACTTAGTGGACTAGTGGGACTAATTGGGTAATTAAAACTATTCTTTGGAGTTTCATAAGTTGGTATTTGATTATAATATGGTGAACCATCACTTTTAATTGATGGCTCACTATTACTTCTACCACTCTTAAAATCATAAGGGTTTATAAAATCGTCGTCATTATCATCATTAATATTCATTATATTGTTGTTATTATTATGATTGTCAATTTGTTTAGTATTAGCATGTAAAGGATTCTTTAAAAACGTTTTTAATTTCTTATCTGAATCTCTCTTTTTACTTCTAACAGGTATATCTTGTTCATAATTATTCATTGGATGGGGATGTGGTGTGGGTTGTGGGTGATTTTGTTCATGATGTGCAACATATTGGGGCTGTTGGTTGTGGTGACGTGGTTCTTGATAACGGGGTTGATAATGGTCCTGGCGATGTTCTTGATGTCTATAACTACCAGGTTGACGTTCACGGTGAAGTTCATGGCTATTTTCACGACTTCGTTGGTGGTTACGATCATGGTGACGTTCTTGTTGATGTTCGTGAGATCGTTCATGATGTCTTGGCTGGTGATGACGTGGCTCCTGGACAGATTGTTCATGATGTGGCACATAACGATAGGAGTTTGGATGGAGATCAGTTTGTATATCTGGCTTTATTGGAGCAGAACGGCTTGGGTGGTGTTCAACAGGATAAGATTGGATCAATTGAGGTTCTATTGGGTGAGTTTGAACTTGATGAGGTGGCATTGAATTAGGTTGAGCTGGGTATATTTGATTCATTGAGCGAGTTGGAATGTTCTGGGACACTCTATCCTTATTTCTAGGAGGAGTGTTCAAAGACTCTTCATCCATTACTTCATTTAACCACCTCAAAGTAATTGGATGATTATAATCGTTGATAACAATATCAACATAACCAGCAGGAATTAAGCCAGGTTCTTCCATTTTATCCAAAAACTTGACCAATATCCAACCATGAGGCCTCTTCTCTAAGAATTTCAACATATCACCCTTTTTAATCGTCAATTCATAATTATTTTCCGATCTAAAGTTATATTTTGATACTAGAATAACGTTTAAATGGCTATTATTATAATTTATAAGAGTTGGGGTTGAAATTGATAAATTTCTAATATCTTTATGCATCCTGAATTATTCAATTTACTCTTATAATATTCTAAAATTACTATTAATACACTTTTAATATACACTTGTTTAAAGGAACTATGAAGTTTATTTTGATTTTATGGTAGACGTGTGAGACTTAACGCGCGGCCTGTATATTGGCCCGGAGAAAATTTGTATGGGAACCCAATTGAGTTAAAATCTGTTCCTTCCATAAACCCTATTTTTTGGTGTTAACGATATCTGTAACGGGTTAAAATAACTGACAATAGAATTGTGGGTTAAAATAATAATATTTTGTAGACCCTGGTTTGAAATTTCATTTCATACATGGTATTTGCCGAAGCAAAGGGCTCAATTGATTGACGTGAGGTCATAGAACATTAAAGCTTAAACTAATGGAACGTTGAATAATAAGCTTTCGAATTCCTTAGTGAAGTTTCAAATGTGCCGTTCAAATGCAGCGATAGCTAATCTCTAGCCAATCTAGGAGGGGTGGTTTAGCTAAGGTTCAGCCGTGGCCTGGCCAGTGAGGTCCAGACAGTGGTTCCAGACAGCGGGTCCAGCTAGGGCCTAGCTGCCTGCGCAGGGAAGACTAAATGGTGCCACACCCGACGTGCTATTTTACAGCCGTCCCCCGGGCCATCCCCAGGCCGTGCCTGAGCCATCCCTAGGCCATCGGTCCCCATTGTGTCTCGCCAGGTACTCCAGCCTATCGCCTATCGCTAATCATATTTCCTTCTCGAAGTTCGTAACGTCTCTGCAGCTACGCTCTATTACGACAAACTCGGTAGAGGCTTGCAATACTATTTTTCCAATAATAAACCTCGGCGTATATAAGCTTTCTTAACCTAAAATAAACCCAGATCTGGTGCTATTCTACCACACCGAGGCCGCCAGCCAGATTATTCTGGCTCTATGCGAAAATGGTTATCTGTATAAAACAATATACATTCAAAATAGGCAATTTTGTTAACCCCTCTAGGATTAAAAATAATAATCATAAATGCAAATCATGAAATAGGGCAAAAGTTTACCTACAAAGGAGGTAACAAACGTCTAATTTCAGAACATAAATGCAACCAAGAGCAATTTTTTTTTTAAATTAACTTAATTTTAATGCACAAAGTCCCCTTGAATCAAGAGTAATATTAAAAAACTAAACAGTTTTTTACAGTGCAATTTAAACAGTAGATTATAAGAGATTTATAAAATGTTTTCATCAAGCGAACCAGATACCAGTATTATTACATAGATCTAGATTAAAAGATGATAAATTTCTCTACTTCCGGCCATTTGTGCTCAACTAAACTTACATCAGTATCGCTGGTATTCCAGAAGAAAAATATGTGAAAAATTTTTTATCTTGATGCGAAGAAAATGGAGGCCGGTGGTGGTCGTGGGAGGGTCGTGGGCGTGTTGATGGTCGTGGCGCGCTACAGTTGGGGCGGGCAGCAGTTGAATCATTGTGAAGCATGGTGACGGTACGCGGGCGGAAGTCTGGCAGACGCCGGGGGCAGACGCCGGGTATCCATACGCCGTGGTGCCGTGGCGGTGTGGATCCATGGCGGCGTGGTGCCGTGGAAAACGCCCAAGTATGCAGTTAATACGGCAATAAAATCCACAGTAAAAGAATTCTCGTGTGATTACCAAATACCGTTAAATTGGAGAACAATTGCCCTTATTGGGCGTAAACCAAGTAGTTATCTAATCTGTCCACCAAAATGCCGAAGGATTGGGTAATGTAAATAAATTTAAAAAAAAACTAAATGCAACCAAACGCCCACGATCCCATTTATAAATTAAATTTAACCATGGATATTTATTTTTATAAATTGACGATTAAATAGTTAGAGCATTAGATTATTGGCTAACAGGCTATATTCTATAATGACCTCTTATATGCAGCTACGACATATAATCTTTTAAACAAAGAGAATGCGGTTACTACACGTCGATTAAATCGTTGTAAAAAAAAATTACCTTATTTAAGGCAAGAGTGCAAATATGCAAGTATGCGGCAACCAATTGAAAAGTAACCATTACAATAGTCCTATGTTAATTACAATAGATTTATTATTGGAAAAGGCGGGATTTAAATTTTTTGAATTGGTTAATTCATAACATCGGACAACACCATTATTACCATATTGATTCATCATTCTCGTTAATAATGTGTTTCTAAACGATTATATAGGCGAGTATCGCAGACTATGCTTAAGGTTGGAGTATGCGCCCGCGCACGATAATGCATGAGTGCCAAACCAATGAATCCAACGGTATGTTAGCTAATAATTATTTAATTATAGACTAGTTAAAGTTATTTAATTATTCACCTTTAATAAAGTTTATTAGTAATACGCCCCCCTTAACCATTCTCCGAGGCCTTTTTTGTTGCGTTCTTAATTACTAAAAATTCTTTCCCGCTTTTGTAACCGAAATTAGATTTAGCGTAACTTTTTTAAGGTACTTACTCAATACGTCGCACAATACCATTGTTACGGGTAATTTGACCACGAAAAACCAAATCAAGTTAAATTCAATTAAATATAGTGGATAAACTTATTTCAATTTCATATAATATTAAAGTTTTAATCCCAGGTAAAATCTTAAATAATTATCATATTTAAGGTTGAAAGATTATATCTTCAATACTATTTAAAACCGTTTGAGTTAACCCATTTTACTTGCGCATTATTTCCGCTAAACATTTAGTCTTTTTACATACGCTGAATTCTCCCCGTTGGCCTCATCAATTTTTTTTTAACACAGTTTTCTTGAAAAAATCTGAAAAAATCCTGAACAAAAAAATCTTTTATTAATTCAATCCGTTCTTTTATTAGTTAGTTAGTAATAACTATTTCATTCATTCATTTCAATTTTTAAAAAATAATCTTTTGTTTCAAGTCGTTCCTTTTTTATTTTTTATCCACATATTTTTCCACCTAAATTATTCAATTCTTGTTTCAGATTAAATTAAATCAAACATCAGATGGATTCACCAAGTACTATTGGAACTATCGAAGAAGATAGAGAAATTAAATTCAATGATAATATGTATTCTTTTGAAAATTCCTTTACTTTACCACCTCCACCTCCAATCTTTAATAATCGTCAAAATTCAATTCAATCAAATAATTCAAAAGATAATGAAATCTACCTGATTTTTAGTAATCCAAATACAAGTTATAATTCAATTACTGAATCTATTGATTCTTTTGATAATTTTTATAATATTAATGAATACGAATTAACTCAATCTTTAGATTCGATTCCTGATTCATTAACTTATGATACCTTGAGCCATTCTAGTAATTATAATTTGAATATCAGTAGCTTTGATAATCATAACAATCACCATCATCCAAACAACTCAGCTACTGTTAATGGGGGTGGATTAAATCATAATGGTCAAGGAACTGGGGGTGGACAATTTTCCACCGGCACCGTATCTGGTGGGTCCTTGTCGACCGGTACTTTATCTGCTGGTGGGCCATTATCTGCTGGCGGCCCATTATCTGCTGGGGGTCCATTATCTGCCAGTGGCCAGTTGTCTGCTGGGGGTCCATTATCAGCTGTACCACCTTCTACAGGCCCAGGATCTTCTTCAACTAGAAGCCCAATCCTGTCTCATTTAATTAATTTCACCTCAAATAGATACCCTTCTTATGATTCTTATTCAGCAAATGAATTAGATGAATATAGTTTCAGTCCACATTCTTTTGATTCAAAGAATTCGACTCCAAACCCAATGTCTTATTCAACACCAAATTTAACACCAAATGTTAATGTTAATCGTCTTAATAAAAATTTAATGATTAAAACTAATGACAATTATAAATTTGGTAGTCCAACTAATTCATATGATTCCCCTTTACCTCAATTAACAACTTTCCGTCATCCATCAGCATTAAATTCACCTTCTAAAAGAACAAATTCAACTAGAAAATTAAAAAAGTCTGCAAGTGTTGTGGCTTTAAGTCAACCTCCGGCTTCAATTGGTTCATCTTCTTCAACCAACTCATCTCCAATTCATTCACAGTCTCCTGTTGAAGAAATGAAAACTAAAAAATATACTAGAAGAAGATTATTACCAAGATCTAAAAATGGTTGTTGGATTTGTAGAATTAAACATTTAAAATGTGATGAAATTAGACCTACTTGTTCAAGTTGTTCTAAGTTTGGTATTAGTTGTGATTATTCTCCTGAAAAACCTTTATACGTTACTGATAAAGAATTAAGAAGGGAAAAATTAATTGAAATTACTAGCATAAGAAAATCAACTCAGAAGTTGAGACCTAAAAAATCTAAAAAAAAATTAACTACTTAGCATCGTCGTTTTGTCATTCCTTTTTTCTTTTTAATTGACATGATTGGTATAATTCATGTTTGCATTGTGTGTTTATTTCTTTGGTATTCGTTTAATATATGGGAATGGTTAGTGTATGGAATCGTGATTTATTTTGGCGATATCTGATTTTTATCCTTATCAACTGTAACTCTTATCTCTTAAATCGTATCTTTATCTAATCTGATAACTTGTTGAGCTTCTAAATACTCTTAAACCCCCTGTATTGATCTCTATGGGAATCTGATCCATTGATCATGTGACTCTAACGGATCATAGTTTTCATAATCAATTCAGATAAAACTCTATAGAAATTTCCCCGGAAAATAACCGAATCAAATCCTCATCTAGGAATATAAAATCCACCCCTCCTGAACAGCAAGAATAAACCCATTTATATTCGTAATTCGAAACTCACCGTATAGAGTCTCGCTTAAAAAAATTCGCTTATTAGACGGTAGGCATATACTGAAAAGCGTACCTTAAAATCTTCGTGTAATTGAAAAAAGATTTCCGTCTAATGTTCTCGACTATTGTTTCATGTTTCAGGGACATATATTCATAGTTAATCTATTTACAAAAAAGGGAAAAGGGGGAATTCATTCTCATTACTTACCATCTATTCCCATTCAGAAACAATTAACGTTTTGTTCATTACATTTATAGTTTGGCTTTCAATATCTGGTTTATCCAACATTGTAATATTATCACCATTAAATTCAATCCATGGTCCTTGTAAATCTTTGATTAAATGCGGATAAATATAATTCGTAAATTGTTCCCTTTCTTCATCAATTGTACTTATTCGTCTTGACCGGCTTAAATTTTCATTCATTGACGAATAAATATCAGCCGAATAATCCCCGTTAACTAATAAACTACTCTCATTTTGACGTTCAAAATTTTCGTCATTCGTACTACTTTGCTCGAGTATCAGAATCGTTGTCAGGTCATTGCTCGTTATCTCTCCCTCGTCAAATTCTTTGTCAAATTCTAATGGACTTTGAATTGCTCGAAGAGCGATAAAATTATTTAATGGTAAATAAAATTTTTCATAATTATAGATTATAATTAATGTAATTAATATCAATGGTGAACAAAGTATTGATAATAAAACTGCCCCTTCTAAAGCTAATGTTCCACACATAAATAATTGAAATATAATTACTCCCAACATTAATCTTCTGAAAATCATTGGCCATACTTTACCAGTAGAATGTGGTGGATGAACATAATTATAAACCAATTGATACTTATAAACAATATACCCTAAAATAAAATAAACCAACCCACTAGTTACAATTTTTGTAGATACAACAGAATAAATTAATATAATAATAAAGATTAAAATATGTTGGGGTAATTGAATCCCAAAATCAAAAATTGGGGGAGTGAAATAATAGAATCTATAATCTCTTGGAGTTTTCAATAAAAAGTCCTTTAATAAAAACATTTTACTAATAAGATTGAGTAAAACAACATCACCAATTTGTAATAATCTAATCGGGAACATTCCTAAACCTTGCAATAAAATCAAATCAACATAAAAAAGTGATTTTTTCTTTAATGAAGTAGCCAATTCAAATGCTATTTTGGTTGTATCTCTGATAAATGAAAGATAATCCCAAATTGTTCCTGTAATTATAAAAACAAGGAACAAATTGAAAAATACGTAAAAGAAATTCTTCAGTAATGATGATAATTCAATATCACTATTACTAGAATATCCTTGACATTTACTTAAATACCTATAAAAATATGGCATCGTTACATTTAAAAGAGAATATAATAAAGGTGGTAAAATACCAGTTACAAAAGTGGTTAACCATTCAGATTTACCAATCCATTCTCCAAGTGCTGGCCAGAATTTACTAATGGACTTTAAATCTAACAAAGTGGCCAAAGAAGAAACCAAAAATAAAATTGGGAAGTAACTCAATACAATAATTACAGTAATTATATTACTTTTAAAGAGTTTTTTATAGTAGTTCAACTTTAAGTTTTCCCATTTAATATCAGTTGGAGCTGGAGCTAAAGTTACCATTAACTTATAAACTCGAGGATCCAATACAGTTTGTGCAGCCATTTGTGCAGATGCAACGCTATCCATCGTCACAAAGGCAGATGTAACTTGTTTAAATAGCGGATCTTTGGTTAATATATGATCATTATCAAAATAATTTCTGTATTTATCTTGTAATAAAATGATTTCTTCATCAAGAATTTCTAATTTGTTCATCATTCCAATCAATTTTTCATCATTTTGAAAGTTTTTATTCTTTAACTTAACCGATGGAGTTTCCCCATCATAAATGTTAATGACCAATTTATACTTATAGGAAATATAATTTTCTATCTTCTTAACAAACTTCTCTCTAGATTGAATCAAATTATCCAAAGGTGAATAATCATAAATCAATTTGATATCATTTACTTTCCCAATCCCCAAATCTTCAATGAAATCTTTTAAAATCTCTGTAGATTTTTGCTTTAATAATCTCTTTGGAATCCCATCAATTCTAATAGTACGATCAGTTATAGAATTCTGTGAAGCTAAGTATTTCTGTCTCATCTTAATGATCTTATTGGTATAATCATAAAGGTTGGAATACACTAAAATGGAAAATACATATGCAAATATTGGATATACCCATAAATATGGAGGGAAATTTGGGTATAAATCAGGCTTATTTCCTGGTTTTTTGTCTTTAAAATCACCAAAATCATCTGTACTAATAGATCCCCACAGAATCCCATCCTTATCATAATGTCCAGTGTAATAATACCTAACAGGACTTAAGATGAAAATCGCCAATAATGCCAACTGGAAGAAGATCTTTATCCCCAATTTGAAGAACATCACAAACACATAAGCATCAAGACCCGAATAGTCCAAAACTTCTTCATCAGTCATGTTGATCACCGTATTAATCCATCCAAAAAAGGTGTTTGGTAACCTTTTCATAAAGCCATTTGTCTTTCTAAGGGTTCTAATTGCGTATATATGGGGCCATTTATACCTTAACAAACAGAATAAAAGGAATGACAGAATACCTATCCAAAGACACAAGACCAACTGTGTAGCAAACACTCGTTGTTGTCCCCTTAAAGGATCATAGTCTGGATCTTCCATTATCTGGTGTCAATTGATCGGTTAATTTTTTTGTATTGTACGCGCCCTGGAACGTTTAAATGCCGCTCATTGCCATTTTTGGTAATCGAGCCTGACGGGATTTAGCTGCAAAAAAATACATTTCTATATATGTTTATTCCTTTAAGAAGATTGATAGATGGCGAAGAGCCCACTGAAGAACTCCTTAAAGAGCTATACGAGTCTTTTGATTCAGATGCGCTGGTCGATATCGATATTGAAGTAGAATTGTCTGCTATATTTAATGGGTCCTTTACTGATAAGGACTGGTTGGTACCTGTTTTTATCAAGGGAAGCAAGCTCTCTGTTACGATTTACCGGTTCTGGCCGATGATATTGAAGGTTAAATGCGTTCAGCCAATCGTATTGAAGTTCCTTTTGGACGATTGTCTTGATGGGTCTATTACTAGTTGGTGTTCTAGCATTGTTTTATTCAACCATGTTGGTGATTTCACACCACAACACTTTGAATTGTGTATGGAAGAATTGAATGGAACTGAAAGGTTAAGAAGTGTTTTGACAAAAAACGATAATTACACCACCACAGTCCATTTGGTTAAGATGTTAGCTACTGTTTTTGAAGACAAATTACCTGAAATGAAAGAACCTGGTAAGGTTATTAGGTTCATTACTTCGGTTACAAGTATCTTTAAAAATGTATTTCAAGCAGAAGAGGTTCATT